>JAXIVJ010000339.1:97500-265000 GCA_036785665.1 Chirona hameri | reverse complement strand
ACCGCTGGTAACCGCTGGTAACCGCTGGTAACCGCTGGTGACCGCTGGTTCTCTGACCGCACCATTCTCTGACCGCTGGTAACCGCTGGTGACCGCTGGTTCTCTGACCGTACCATTCTCTGACCGCTGGTAACCGCTGGTAACCGCTGGTAACCGCTGGTGACCGCTGGTGACCGCTGGTTCTCTGACCGTACCATTATCTGACCGCTGGTAACCGCTGGTGACCGCTGGTTCTCTGACCGTGCCATTCTCTGACCGCTGGTAACCGCTGGTGACCGCTGGTTCTCTGACCGTACCATTATCTGACCGCTGGTAACCGCTGGTGACCGCTGGTTCTCTGACCGTACCATTCTCTGACCGCTGGTAACCGCTGGTAACCGCTGGTGACCGCTGGTGACCGCTGGTTCTCTGACCGTACCATTCTCTGACCGCTGGTAACCGCTGGTAACCGCTGGTTCTCTGACTGTACCATTCTCTGACCGCTGGTAAGTTCCCGCCACTGTCGGTGGCCGGCATGTAATGTCCATTTAGCGGCGCCGGCGGCGGAGTCAGGACTCTCACTGTCGGACGTGTTTACCGCAAAATAGACCGCCGCCCCCGCCCCCGCCTCCGCCCCCGCCCCCGCCCCCGCCCCCGCCGCCGCGGGAGCGCCATGCAGGAGCATCGTGCGGGAATGGCGACCAGTGATGGACGAGCTCCGTGGCCCAACGGGTGTGTGTACACTGGCGGATCTAGGGCGGGGGGGGAGGGGAGAGCATGAGGGGCAAATGCCCCCCCCCCCCCCAGGATTTTTTTGGGTGTGTGTTGGGGGGGCATTCACTACAAGTATGCCCCCGCGCGTCCTGTACTGAACGTGAAAAACATGATATTGGGAGGAAAACTTCATGAAACGAAAGTATTTTTCTCGAGCGATTGAATTTGAAGTTTGTATGTATCCCTTTCTTTCAATGATAGACAAAACAGCGCATCTGATGCAATTCAAGCAGCCCCAGTGACACTTGACCCGCGCCTCGCTGGGGGGGTCCCCCTCCAAGGTTTTCTCAATAACTTGAAAACTATGATAGATATGAACGTACAACTTTCAGTACCCTTATGCTGCCATCAATTATACGTCTTCTCACCAATTCTAATGAAATTGATGTAGTATTGTGGGAGATAATGCAGTTTTAATGACGTCATGTCATGCAATTTTTGGTGGAAAAAGATAAATGTTTGACAAATCGTAGAAAAGAGAGTTTTGAAGTAAATTGCAAATAAAACCGTCAAAAGAAAGAAAATAACTATCTCGGATTTGCGAAATTTGGGGGTTTTGACCCCCCCCCCCCCCCAATTTTTGTTTGTTTTATAATCCACAAAATCTATTTTTGTGAATTTGAAAGTGAATTTTTTAAGCTCGAATACCAAAATAAGGTGACCGGTCCAAATCCGCGGAGGGAAAAAAATGGGGTACTTTTTGCCACAAAAATATCCCCCCACGGAGAGAGGCTGGATCCGCCAGTGGGTCTATACCGGTCTGAACTACTCTGGACTAGTGTTCGTCACGGGCCCACCACCCCCAGCCTGGCCCGGCCCAGGCCCCCATGAACACCAAGCCCAGGCCCGGACAGGCCCGGTCAAATGTATCATATTGAGGCCCAGGCCCGGTCCGGCCGTTCAGATTAAGCATATACATATTTTCACAAAATTTGCAATCACTATCCTAGCATATTTACTTTGTATACTATAAATGTGAAACAATGAACCAACTATGCTAACCAAAAACAAACAAAAAGCCCACAGCCACAGCAACAGTGTGTTGCCGTGGAAGTGAACTGCTGGTTGATTTTTTTTCAGCTCTGACCTGAGCTTCAACATTCTCAGCCTAGGCCTGTCCAGAGCCCGGTGATTTCCTTAAAGTTGAGGCCCTGCCCAGGCCCAGCCCAGGCCCGGCCCATGGCCCATAGGGCCAGCCCAGCCGGTGACGACCTCTGCTCTGGACCAGTGCAGCAAACAGGCTGCTGCTGGACTAACGTCGTTTGCGTTGAGTGGTGCGCTAAGAGAAATCAGAGCCAGCCGCTGCACTGCTCTCTCGCTGATTGCCCAGCGAAGTGATTATTTTGGGGCACGGGGCGCAGCTCGTTCTAGACTCCTGGGTGAGACAAGGTTCGTCCGAAGTCACGGGAAGAACGGGACTTCTCTTAGGTTATTGGGAGACAAGGGGTTCGCCGTGGGTGGTATGTCCCTGGCCACTGGTGGACAGAGTGTGTCTCAGGTCATTGGGTAAACAAAGTTCGTCCTGAGTGGTTCGTCCCTGGTCACTAGAAGACATGTGACCTCTCCGAGGTCTCCGAGGTCACTTGGTGTGTTACGGGTCAATACGAGAACGGTTGGCGTAGCGAGAGCTAGTTTACATTAGGTAATATCAAGGTGAGGCTGCCAGGGTCTTGTGGGACAACGTGTCGTGTCGTGGGACAACGGCTCTAGAGACCCACATGTCCTCGAGTAAGGCGGAAGCCAAGGTCAGCCAATCACTCAGACTCGACAGGGATAATTGCGGCACGTGCCACACTTCCACATTCCCGTAACAATACATCATCGATTATCAATAGAGTGGGACGTTAGCTGTAAATTAGACCCCATCGTCGGCGGCAAATGGGGAAGCCCTGATTGTTCCGCAGTCTTTATCGTTGTTACAAGCGGTGAAGCATATATTTTTCTGGACATTAAATTGGGTTAAAAAACGAGCCCATGCTCCGAAACTATGGGACCGGTCTCGGTCATTTCTTCACCATTGGATCCGGCGTGGCCAACAATGGTGCGGTTTTTGATTTTATACAGATTCGTCCACTCTAAGTAGACCAAATTAGACCAAACCCACCAAAAACCGTTTTGGGTGGTTTTGGTCAAATTTGGTCCACTTAAATGGAACCAAAATGGATACAACTCAGAAAGACACTGTTTTGGACCACGCCGGATCGAATGGTCAAGAAATGATCCAGATCCAGTGACGGCGGAAGAGGGGGGGGGGGGGGGCAGTTGCCCCCTCCCTCAAAACTCAGCCGAGGGGCGCTTTGTGTTTGACGGGGCTACTGGCCTGAGAGGGAGCGCTCTGTCCGCCTGAGAGGGGGCGCTCTGTCCGCCTGAGAGGGGGCGCTCTGTCCGCCTGAGAGGGGGCGCTCTGTCCGCCTGAGAGGGAGCGCTCTGGCCGCCTGAAAGGGGATCTGGCTGCTTCAAAGGGGGCTCTCTGTCCGCCTGAGAGGGGGCGCTCTGGCCGTCTGAGAGGGGCACTCTGGCCGCCTGAGAGGGGCGCTCTGGCCGCCTGAGAGAGAGGGGCCTCTGGCCGCCTGAGAGGGGGAGCTCTGGCCGCCTGAGAGGGTGCGCTCTGGCCGCCTCAGAGAGGGCGTTCTGGCCGCCTGAGAGGGAGCGCTCTGTCCGCCTGAGAGGGGGCGCTCTGTCAGCCTGAGAGGGGGCGCTCTGTCCGCCTGAGAGGGGGCGCTCTGTCCGCCTGAGAGGGGCGCTCTGTCTGCCTGAGAGGGAGCGCTCTGTCCGCCTGAGAGGGGGCGCTCTGGCCGCCTGAAAGGGGATCTGGCTGCTTGAAAGGGGGCTCTCTGGCCGCCTGAGAGGAGGCGGCTCTGGCCGTCTAAGAGGGGCGCTCTGGCCGCCTGAGAGGGGGCGCTCTGGCCGTCTGAGAGGGGCACTCTGGCCGCCTGAGAGGGCGCTCTGGCCGCCTGAGAGAGAGGGGCCTCTGGCCGCCTGAGAGGGGGCGCTCTGGCCGCCTGAGAGGGGGACCTCTGGCAGCTTGAAAGGGGGCGCTCTGGCCGCCTGAGAGGGGCGCTCTGGCTGCTTGAAAGTATCGCTCTGGCCGCCTGAAAGGGGCGCTCTGGGCGCCTGAGAGGGGCGCTCTGGGCGCCTGAGAGGGGGCGCTCTGGCCGCCTGAGAGGGCGCTCTGGCCGTCTGAGAGGAGGCGCTCTGCCAGCCGGAGAGGGGGTGCTCTAGCCGCCTAAGAGGGGGTGCTCTGGCCCTCTGAGAGGGGCGCTCTTGTCGCCTGAGAGGGGGCGCTCTGGCCGCCTGAGAGAGGACCCTCTGGCCGCCTGAGAAGGGGGCTGTTGCCGCCTGAGAGGGCACTCTGGCCGCCTGAGGGGGGGGGGGGTGGGCGCTCTGGCTGCCTGAGAGGGGCGCTCTGGCCGCCTGAGAGGGGCTCTCTGGCCGCCTGAGAGGGGACGCTCTGGGCGCCTGACAGGGGGCGCTCTGGCCGCCTGAGAGGGGCGCTCTGGCCGCCTGAGAGGGGGCGCTCTGGCCGCCTGAGAGGGGGCGCTCTGGCCACCTGAGAGGGGGCTCTGGCCGCCTGAGAGGGTGTGCTCTGGCCGCCTGAGTGGGGGCGCTCTGTCCGCCTGAGGGGACTCTTTGGCCGCCCGAGGGGCGCTATGGCCGCCTGTGTTTCAAGGCTTCATCTTACATGGATTTGAAAGGAAATAGTATCCGTTCACGAAAACACATGCTAACTTGGATGAAGCAATATGCCAAACGTTTATATTTGATACACAAAAGCGTATACTTCAACAGATCATAATTTAGCAGACTTGTAAATCGTGAGGTAGAAGCAAGGTCGATTAAAACCCTGGCGGATCTTTAGATACAAATATATTATTAAATGTTCAGCAAGGCAAGAAAACATTTCCTTTCGTTAGACAAACGGTTATTTATATCTATGCGAAGTTAAAGTTTCATCCGATTCTATCCAGTTTATGAAACATTTGTTTATGTTCCACTTCCAATTTTTTGTGACGTTTCACGCATCCCTATTTCAAAGATAGGATGAACCATAAAATATGTTACAAGCGCTTTGTGAAAAATACAAGATTTGGATCCGCTTGGAATGATTTCGTTAGAACGTTCTTTTCAGCGTTCGTACGTGTTGTTGGAACGTTTTTATCCGTATATTTTTTTTGGATCCGTTGGAACGGTTTCGTTAGAACGTTTTTTTTTGCAGCCTTCGTACGTGTTGTTGGCACGGCTTTTCTCCGTATAATTTGACAATGCAAGGATCGGGGTCGGTGGGGCCGCATTTGGAAGCTTTCGTACGTGGATCCGTTGGAACGTGTTTTCTTCTTCTCTCGTTGTAACGTTTTGTTTTGTGCTGTCTTCGTACGTGTTGTTGGAACGTTGTTTCTCCGTATTTTTGACAATTGCAAGGGGCGGGGCGGCGTAAATACATCGGACAACTTATTTACGCCGTAGGGTTAGGTTTTATCTACGAGATTGTCTGGGGGTCCGGCCGGGAGTGGCGACAGCCCCCCCCCCCCCCCCCCCCCCCTGTAGGTTGCAGCGCAGCGAGCGAATGCGAGCGGAGCGTTCTAAACGTGAGTCCCTGTGGCCGTAATTGCTGTAAAGTTTAGGTCAGGTTCGATTATGTTATAACAATTTTGTAATAATAATTTTGTCATTACAATTTTGTAATCACAAAATCACAATTTTGTAATTACATTTTTGTTTTTAATTCCAATATTTTAATAACATATCGAACCCAGCGGAAATTAGCCTGCCTACGCATTGCTATTTATTATGAAGGCATATAATGTTTCATGCACTCTATCTTTTGCGAATATGTACCAAACCTCTATGAATAATCAACAAGCATTTGATAAAAGTGAATTGAAATCGTCAGTTTAAATTGGCCCCGGACGGCGAACTATTTAGTGTTCACGACTTTATATATATATGTATATATATATATATATATATATATATATATATATATATATATATATATATATATATATATATATATAAATATATATATATATATATATATATATATATATATATATATATATATATATATATATATATATATATATATATATATATATATATATATATATATATATATATATATATAAACAGGTATTTAATATAGTACAATGCACACATGACACATTTATCTAAACCGTTTATCCATAATCAATCAATAAACGTTTCAGAAAACCGTAATGCATTCTGCGGATTAACTTGGCCAAGAATGGCGACGTGTTTAGTGTATGCGATTTGTTTCATTGACCAATCGGGGACATCGTCACGCTTCTTGGAGCACTTACTTCATTGCTGACCCTATGACTTGTTTACAAATAACATTCAAACCAGAGATAGTGTTGGATTATACTGTTCGTCACCATATGTTAGAACATATTTGTTTAATTTCCCATAATTTAATTTTTGAAATAGAAAATGTTGTTATTTCACTTTTAAGTTGAGGCACGATCAATTTGAAACCATACATGTGTCACAGAAAAATGCAGATAAATAAATCAAACTGTGAATATTTCACTTTAACATTGTTTTTATTTATTTATGTATTTATTTATGTCACGTCATCAGGTATTTCCACACAATAGGGCTATTTGAATACCTTCGTCATACATTGGTGTAGCACAACATTTGCGTCGCAAACAAGTGTCAAGAAGCTGCGTCAATAGATCAAGAAGCTTCAGTCAATATTTATCTTACATGCCTTTTAAAAGTACACACTAAGACGATGTAGATGATTGTCAATGGCATAGCGATTGTACAGTTTGGATCCACGGTATATGAAGGTGCGCTTTCCATGGTTGTTGCGGGGACGAACAAGCGATAGGTGAGATGATTGTCGCGTTTGTCGCAAGCCTGATTAATGGTTAAATGACAGGCTTTGGCGCAGTCCGACCGGAAGGTTTAATGTTAAAATATTGTGCATCATACATAAATCAAAATATTCTACAAGTTTCGGAACAGTGAGCCAGACTAACTCCTTTAGTACATCTGAAACATGATCGTATTTCCGGCGACCAGAGATGACTCGTGCAGCAAAGTTGAGCACCTTTTGAAGTTCCTGAATAACACTTTTGCTAGCACTACCATATACTTGAGCACAATATCTAATGTGAGAGATCACAAGAGAATCCACTATACAGGGCAGGACAGAAGCTGGCAGAACGTGTTTGGCATGGAGGATTCCGATAAGAATGCCAAAACATTGGTGTATGACATGTTCCACGTGCGGTTGCCACGACAGAGTTGAGTCCATAATCATACCTAAATTCTTAACACTTTACGAGCACAACAGGTCCTCACCCATAAATATCACCTTCGGCATAATTCCTATCCGAGCAATCTGGCGCCTGTCACCACATACCATCAGTTCTGTTTTAGCTGCATTAACCATCATCCCGTTTTGCAAAAACCAGTTACTCAAAATGCCTAGAACGTGCTCCATGGCACTCTCCATGTCTCGTATTTGGTCACGTGGTCCCGTAATAGCTAATTGTGTGTCCTCTGCATATCGAATGAGAGTGACGCGGAAGCCACTAATAGAAGACGGGATGTAAGATGCAATGTCATTACTTAAGATGTTAAACAACAAACTTCCTAAAACTGTACCCTGGAAGCAGCAGATTGGTAATGATTTGGATAAACTTTCCCCTACGCGCACTTTTTGAGTATGACCTTCAAGGTAGCTTACAAAACCATCCAGTTCTGACCTGTAAAAGCTCTATTTTATTCAGAATAGTGCTATGGTCGACAACATCAAAACAACGACACAAATCCAATAGAGCTAGTAAAGAAATTTCTGATCTATCCATTCCCTTAATAATTTCGTCTGTCATGGTCAGGAGCGCTGTAGACGTGGAATGCTTTGAAAGGAAACCATGCTGATCATTACTAAATAAACAATTATCTTTCATATATTTTGTGAGTTGAACGTGCACGATTTTCTCAAAGATTTTGCAAATTAAACTTACAATTGTGATGGGTCTGAAATTCGCCGGATCCGAAGGGTCGTTCCTTTTATACAGCGGGAGGACTTCCGCCCTCTTCCAGCTTTCTGGCACGGTTTCCGTAACGATACTGGTATTTATTATTCGGAGCAAAGATCTGCCCACAATGCAAAAACTCATCTTCAAAATTTTGAGCGGAACGTCACCGTCAATGCAAGAGTTTGCATTTGGAATGGCGAAGATGACGTTTTTAAGCTGATCCAATGTCACCGGAGTCAGCGTCAGCGCACTAGCGTTAACACGAGGCAGGCGCACATTTAGTGCTCCATACCGGAGCGCCGAAACTGGGACATAACGCTCTCCCTCGTTCGACTGCCTATGGAAACGAAGTAATCATTGATTTCGTCTGTGGTCAAATTTTCCGGGTCAACACGATGACCACGTTTCGGGGCAATTACCGGTTTCAGCTGATGAAAAAGAGTCGCCGGTGACGATTCGTCAACTTTCTGCTTTATACTATCTCGCATGTCCCTTCTGATTGCCCTTTTTGCCTGAACTTTGATAACTTTGCAAGCATTCATGTCCCCAACAGTTTTCGCTGACCGTCTTTCATTCATCAACTCTAATGTTTCGTCAGATACCGGTGGAGGTGAAGGGTTATGAACTCTAAACCTGCGCAAAGGGGCGTGCTCGTTCAAATTTTGTATCATTACGGAAGATAAATTATTCCATTGCTGCTCACAAGAATCGCTACTACGCACAACAGAGTTCCAATCAATGAGCCTCAAATCCTCCAGAAAGGCATGGGCATCAAAAGCGCGCCAGTTACGTGCAGTACGATATTGAGGTGCAACTTTTGCCCGCGGGATGGTGGTCAGCACAGACACACGCCTATGGTGAGCAGCATAATCACACATCTCGACAGTGACATCTGGTGGATTGGTTGCACAGCAGAGCGCATCAGACAGCATGATCACATCGATAATCGACTGAGTATCGCCACGGATAAATGTTGGTTGATTTACTTGGCAATGCAAGCCATATTTTTCCAGTTCTACTAAGCGCGAGTGAGCCACTGGGTTCGTTCTTGCGTCCGAGTTCATGTCACCGGCCAGGATGATCCGATTCGAGGGATGAGCTGCGATGAGCTGTGATGAGAGACTAAAGCTCCTCTTCTAGATGGTTGTAGTCAGTGTGAATTTGTCCGGGGCTTGTAGACGGCGGACGGTATAGATCGCCCAGTAGGGTGACCGTTTTCTTGTCCAGTTTTATCTTGAGCCATAAGGGTTCTAGGTGCGAGTCTCCTGGCGATGATTTTGTTTTCACAAGTTCGGCCTGAATCGCTTCACTGATATAGATTACTACGCCTCCCCCTGATTTCTTTCTGCCAATAAGCCGATCTCTCCTGAAGAGCCGGTAGCCAGGGACTTGGAGAACATTATCCGGTGTTGATTTCTTCAGATTTGTCTCAGTAAAGCAAACTATGTCGGGAAGATGTTGGTGAAGATCCACTCTAATATCTGGTAGCTTGGATGGTAACGTGCCAATGTTCTGTAGTTCGATTTTGATATCGTGATTTGGACGAGTAGCCGCTCCCTGGGCCGGTGTATTGGCATCTCCACCGTATGATTGTCCGACCCGACCGGTCCGCCGGATATCCAGTCTCATAGGCTGTATCAGACACCGCGTCGGCGGATTGTCATCTCCACCCCTCTCACTTTCCACCACTGTTGACCGCTGCTGTGCTGTGGGCCGGTGTCCGATATGGACGGGGATTGGCTGGGGCTGCCCCGACACCGTCCCGGGTCGCTGAGAAGCAGAGGCGGACTCAGGCTTGGGCTCATCCGGTGTCGGTGGTATCGGAATGATCGTCTGATCGTAGTCCCCGCTGTCGGAATGGTGTCTGACGGTCGGTCCGATGCGACGCAGCTGGATTCTCCATCCAGCGCGCCTCCCCCTGCGGTGCCTGGCACCGCCATTGGCCGACTGTGTGATGACTCCTCGACGGAGACACGTGTCGCGGTGATGCTGTTTTTGTTGTGTAGTTTGTCCCAGGGAAGCGCCACTTACTTTGTACATTTCCATTCAGCTGAACGTTCCTAAAACTATGCATACTAGGGTATAACCAAGGTAAAACTATTGAATGTGTTGCTCATTATTGGGACACAGTCAATGCGCACGTATGCTCCCGTACCGTTTTATATTTCAAACCTGTTTTAACTTTACCAGAGCGCGCCCGCTCGGTCATCGCTCAAAAAGGCGTTTTACTGGTATAATATTATGACCTAAATCCGAGGAGATATCATTTCGCGACATTTTTTTTTGGGGGGGGGGGCGCTTGGCCCGAGGGGGCGCCCTGTGTTTATTTGCCCCCCCCCCCCATCCAAAAATACCTTCCATCGCCACGGCCAGATCGATCCCATAGTTTCGAAGCATGGGCTCGTCTTTGAACACAATTTAATGTCCAGAAAAATATATGCGGCGGTGAAGTCGTCGGTCGATGCGTTGGGAGATTGTTGCAAAAGTGATACAAGTCGCGACACAAGACACTAGACACTAGACAATTACAACATGGCGCCGCAGTCTGCAAATGGTTTACCCACATAATTCGGCAAAGTGTATTTATTTGTCTGTTCTAGGGCCGAATTACCAGATCTTACCAGCTGGGTGGTGGTTGGCATACCCGACCAAGTAAAGCCCTGCCACGAAGAGATAATGTTTTTAAAAAATCCTCATTTTGGTTGCGACATGGGCGATCAGCCAAGTGAGTTGTTCTATTGCCACTTTAGAACAGATTCTCAAATTCTCAAATAAAATTCTCAAATCTTAGATTCTCAAATAAGGGGGTCACTATCCCCACTTTGGGTAATGGAGCCTTCGAGCGTGGTAATGGCGATTGGGCAGCTAGGCTAAGTGAGAAATTGTAGTCGATTCGTTTAATGATGTGCAACATGCACATATATCTATCCCAGTTTCTACTTCACTGTCAGCCCATTATTGCAATCAACATCAACACTAATTAATACTAAATAATGCTCAGCTTTTGTGTTACGGTTTACGCGTTGTTATACACTGACAACCACTGGTTTTGACAAAAAGCAACAGCACGCATCTCTACTTTTATTATTGTCCCTAGATGGCACTAGTAGTAAACGCCTGAAGTTATGCTGTACCGCACAGCTCGAAGCTTGGAACTGCGGTCTGCGCAGTGGAGAAGAGGCCTAGTAAGTCATTCTGATCATCAAAAGGGGGTAACCATATCCTTAACGATGAGAACTACTGCTTTAAAATGATAGACGACAGTGTCGGGGACAGATGTTACCCACATTGCGGTGCTATCGTCTTCCCTTATTAATTTGCACATCCATCGCAGTTTCCATTCCGCATGACTTTGAATTAAGTCCTTAGTTCTCCAATTCGTCTTTTCCAACACCTTTTCCATCTGGAACTCGAAAACCGTAACTAAAAGCGAACTGCGAAGGTCATTTGACTGATGACCAGTGTGCAACGCGGCGTAGCAGGCCGTGTGCGGTCAGGGGGGGGGGCGGCCGACGCGTCGGCTGCGACCCCGCCGAGTCGGCGCCTCGCTTCCGACGTGTCGGCGGCGGCAGCGGCGGCTCAATAGTTACACAGACAAAGCCCACATGCCGCCGGTCTGAGCCGACTATCGGTCCTGCAGCCTAATGTCCAGCTGCCCCCAGTGCATCTGTCACGCGTCCCTCTACTTCGCCGTCTGCCCTCAGGGCACAGCCGAGCCGCCGTCTGCCCTCGGGGCACAGCCGAGCCGCCGTCTGCCCTCAGGGCACAGCCGAGCCGCCGTCTGCCCTCAGGGCACAGCCGAGCCGCCGTCTGCCCTCAGGGCACAGCCGAGCCGCCGTCTGCCCTCAGGGCACAGCCGAGCCGCCGTCTGCCCTCAGGGCACAGCCGAGCCGCCGTCTGCCCTCAGGGCACAGCCGAGCCGCCGTCTGCCCTCAGGGCACAGCCGAGCCGCCGTCTGCCCTCAGGGCACAGCCGAGCCGCCGTCTGCCCTCAGGGCACAGCCGAGCCGCCGTCTGCCCTCAGGGCACAGCCGAGCCGCCGTCTGCCCTCAGGGCACAGCCGAGCCGCCGTCTGCCCTCAGGGCACAGCCGAGCCGCCGTCTGCCCTCAGGGCACAGCCGAGCCGCCGTCTGCCCTCAGGGCACAGCCGAGCCGCCGTCTGCCCCAGGGGACAGGTGCGCCGCCGTCTGCCCCAGGGGAAGCACGCCGCTCGATCGGCCCTCTCGCGTGGCCGGTGGCCGGTGAGCCGCCGCCGTCGCGGCGCGGCGCGGGGCTATATTTGCGCGGGTCGAACGGCATTGACGTGTGTCGCGACGCTCGCCGAGCCGTCCGCAGCCGATCGACGCACTCGGCAGTCGACACACGACACTGACACACTGACACACTGACACACAGACACGCGACACACACGGGAGACCCGCTCTAAGGAGGCGTACTTAGGGAGGAACTGTTGGGCTTTAGTCGGGTTACTGTAGAGTCAAGTCGAGTTATAGGTTGAGAACGCGTATGTTGCTGGCGTCGAGGGGTCGGAGGGTGAGACCATCGTCCGGTGTACCTACTCGCTGTTCTCTTGAGGTGGGTGGGGGCGTGCCCCACCGACCTGACCAGGGTCACATCCGGGGACGTGACCGGACAAAATCTGAGGCCCGCGCTGTCGGCGGTTCTCAGCAGAGGCTCTCTGTGTATGTTGATTGCTCGCGTTGACTCCATTGTGTCAAAACTCACAGGGATCACAGCGGGAGCTTCATATTCGTCGTTTTCTGACCTGTGCCCACGTGACCTGACATTTCAACACTTTGTTGTGCAATTTGACCGACGAGCACATCCACGAAGTTGCAGGAAGCCACGTACCTGCCACACTATGTGGCGTGTGGATTCCTACGTGTCATGGCTTCCCTGGGTTACCCTGATGCTCAGTTGGCTCCCTGTGATCCCCTGGGGTTCATTTGGCTCCCATGATGCTACTTTAGCTCCCCGATGCTCATTTGGCTCCCTTGGCTCCCTTGATGCTCAGTTGGTTCCCCTAGTATCCCTGATAATCTGCTGGATCCTCGAATGTTTCGTGTTGGTGCCTTGATGCTCCGCCGACTCCCTTGGTCTCTCCAGAGCATCTCGTGCTCGCCTCGTGACCAGGAGACAGTAATCAGGGCGACCTGGGCCCATCATTAACCCCACCGCTGTCCTGATCCGCTGCCCAGATTGGATCTGCTGCTCGGCCAACCTTCGATCAATCGGATTAAATTGCGTCACGCCGAAACCCTCGCAGCACGCATGCGCACTGGGCACGCGGCATGTTCACTCCACTGGTGGCAATGAACAGGCTGGTTAGCCGTTAGCGGAGATGACGCGGCAGTTTTGTTTTGCACAGCTCGAGGGATGTGCGTGCGTGTGTGGAGTCCACTACAGGGGAGGGTACTGCTGTGCGCGAAGCTGTGTAACCCTGATCATGCCCGGAATGCTACTGTGGCTGGTTTTAGATGCTTGGCTGAGAGTGTGTAGTCCAATGTTAGATGATGAATGTGTGGTCGTTGGCTAGTGGAAGGTAGAGTTAAATGATGTCATTATGCAACTAAAACATGTAATTGTGCAGAATAAGCCATTTGGCAGACGTCTAGTGTTTGTATCCGTCTACATGTTCGTGTCGTGATGTTCGTGTCGTGTGTCGTGTCGTCTACATGTTCGTGTCGTGATGTTCACATGTTGTCTACATGTTTGTGTCGTGTTCGTGTCGTGATGATGAACCCGGATGTGTCTCTATTCATGGCTATTTCCCAGTTGCATCGTCTCCGTCATGTGACCGACTGACCTTTGATTGATTGACCTTTCACCCATTGATTGCACCCCAGCTCTGACACCGTGTGCCTGTGTCCAACCCGTCTCTGACACCGTGTGCCTGTGTCCACCCCGGCTCTGACACCGTGTGCCTGTGTCCACCCCGTCTCTGACACCGTTTGACTGTGTCCACCCCGTCTCTGACACCGTGTGCCTGTGTCCACCCCGGCTCTGACACCGTGTGCCTGTGTCCACCCCGGCTCTGACACCGTGTGCCTGTGTCCACCCCGGCTCTGACGTCGTGTGCCTGTGTCCACCCCGGCTCTGACACCGTGTGCCTGTGTCCACCCCGGCTCTGACACCGTGTGCCTGTGTCCACCCCGGCTCTGACGCCGTGTGCCTGTGTCCACAGCAAGCGTACCACGCGACGGCGGTGATCCGTCAGATGCGACTGCTGGCTCTCAACAGTAGCCGCTCTCCGTCCCGCGAGCGTAAGGCGCCTACGGCCCAGTGATGGCGGCGGCGGCGGCGGCGACGCGCGTCGCTCTCTTCGCCATCGATCGGCGACCAGCGGCGGCGGCGGCGGCGGCAGCAGGGGACGGATGGCACCGACTGCGCCGTCCGTCTGACGAACGATGGAGAGCGCTGACGACCGGCCCAGCGCCCGGCGAACGACTGCGATGGAATGCTTGGCGGACTCCGCGGGAGGAGTGGTGGCGACGGGGGAGTGGTGTCTGAGAACAGCGAGGGTCTCTAGCGGTCGGACTGGCCGGCCACTGCAGGGGAGCGCACGGGACCGGTGCAGAGCGGTGCAGAGCGGCGCCCGTGTCCGCTCCGGGTTCTGACGGATGTACAAAGTGCTCTCTAAAGACGCTTGTGTCCAGGTCACTGGTTATGCATTCTCGAGTCCTTCGTCCCCGGCGTGCGGGACGCGTCGTCTACGTGTCGTCCCGTGCCCGCCCCGTGCCCGCCCCGTGCCCGCCCTGTGGTGCCCTGTCCCGCCCTGTTTCGCCCCACTGCCCTGGAATTACGAGGGCACGCCCCAGCGATCCCCAACTGAGGTAGACCTCAATTGTAAAACATACTTATATTTAAGTTGATAAGGAAACATCAAAATCTATGTTTTAAACCTGTCGATAAAAGACATCCGTTTTACCTAGATTCATTTGAGATTTGAGACCTATCAGAACCCTCGGCTCTACGTTGTTTTGCCTCAGGGCTTGTACAGAACACTAAGCCTGCTCCACCCTCGCTGGGTTCCTCCTCCCGACTTAATGGCCACGTACTGCGTAAACTATCGGCCGCTCCTGCGACCGTGTGGGCTGCGTCCACTCATTTCAGAACTTGACCTTCTCCCGTGTGGTGCTAGCGATAGTGACCCCCACGCCATTGCAGGTCCCCTTGTCTCTGATTCGTACCACACCGGGCGGTGTCTCTGACAGCCCTCAGTTCTCAGTCCCAAACAGGCTCTAGCCGCCTTTACAGCGTGGGACGATCCTCAGACTTCAGTGACTCTATCCGGCGACCGACTCTATTTTTGCTAAATATTTTAATGAGGTCGATGTTGGTAGAAGGATGCGTTAGCCTTTGCTCGACGGTCGCCGGATTTTCCGGCGGCTGCGTCGTTGACAGACGCATTTCTGGTCCGGCGACGAAGGTATTAGAGACGTGCTTTCATTAAAATGTCCCTCTAGCTGGTGTTGTGTACCTACGACTTCTACCGGAAATCGTACGGAAACGGCCGCATCACCACCCTGAACCATGTTGCTGAGACCACGGGACACTTCAATTTCACAACCCGTCGATAGAGTTGAAAACAAAGCCATCAATTTCTGTCAAATTGTCATTTTAGGTCACCGCCGTTCACGACTATAGGTACACCGCAAACGCGGCGCGATTTGGGTCGAGTTCCTTGGTCCCTCGGTGGAGAACGAGGGTCGCCGGTACCCCTCCTTATGTCCGAATCAAGCAGGACTGGCCCGACCTCGCACTCTGTAGCAGCGAATCGAACGGGATCTCGACGAGTGATAATCTTGGCCGTTTCGGAGGCACTCTGACGAATGCAGCGCGTCTCACCCCACTCGTGCAGACCCGGCACGACATGACCCCGCGACCCCGCGACCTGCGTGCCCCGCGCCCACTTGTGATGCCAGATTGTTGTCGTCCTGTGATTCTATTTCCAGTGTCGCCTTGTGCGCGCGCTGTTCGGTGAGACAGTCATTTGCTGCACGGTGATG
The DNA here is from genome assembly GCA_036785665.1 of Chirona hameri. Classification (NCBI taxonomy): domain Eukaryota; kingdom Metazoa; phylum Arthropoda; class Thecostraca; order Balanomorpha; family Balanidae; genus Chirona; species Chirona hameri. The sequence continues at coordinate 249,223 of JAXIVJ010000339.1, read as the reverse complement.
GCGAGGCGATCGAAGCGCTGCCTGGTGCCAGAGCAGTTGTTGTTTGCGCTGATAGATGGCAGTACGGCCGCTCGCCTTCTTTTCCTTGGATCGGCGTTCGATGGGCTATTCATTGGGTCTGCGGCCGGCGACTGTGTGGATAATCCTGGTGAGATTCTGTTCACGGCGGTGTGCGAGATCTTTCCACGCTCATGCGGATGTTCTGTTCGGGCCGGCGTGTGTCATGTTCAGACCTGTGTTCTACTGTGTTCACTCAGATACCGCTGTCATTGAAAGCCAACCAAACTGTTCTGTTCATTCCGAACGGCTGTTCTGTTCTCAACGACCTTACATTTATGTTCACATTCCGCTCGTCTGTTCGGTTCAGATTGGTCCGCCCATTCTTTTTGTTTGCATCTGTCTGGTCAATGTCGGTGAAACTGTGCTGTCCTACAAAAGGCAAGTTCTGTTCGAAGCTGTTCACCTCGGCCGCCTCAGTTGCTTCTGCACGGTAAGTTTCTCCAGCGCGTCCCCGCCGGCAGCCGTGGCGACAATCCGGCGGACGGCGGAGAGCACAATGTGCAGAGCGGCGGCTGGCTCGTGACCCCGATCACGCCACTGGTAATGGACGCAAGCTGCGACGAATGTGGCCTATGCGGCAGATGTGGCGCTGTTGCGGCAAATGAGACCCTGATCCTGGTACGCGATTCGCGTTGCGCTGTGGCGCGACTCTGGCGGCGATGCCACGCAGGCAGGCGCTCGGTCCGCCCTGGGGGACTGGCCACGCAGGCAGGCGCTCGGTCCGCTCTGGGGGACTGGCCACGCAGGCAGGCGCTCGGTCCGCTCTGGGGGACTGGCCACGCAGGCAGGCGCTCGGTCCGCTCTGGGGGACTGGCCACGCAGGCAGGCGCTCGGTCCGCTCTGGGGGACTGGCCACGCAGGCAGGCGCTCGGTCCGCCCTGGGGGACTGGCCACGCAGGCAGGCGCTCGGTCCGCCCTGGGGGACTGGCCACGCAGGCAGGCGCTCGGTCCGCCCTGGGGGACTGGCTACGCAGGCAGGCGCTCGGTCCGCTCTGGGGGACTGGCCACGCAGGCAGGCGCTCGGTCCGCTCTGGGGGACTGGCCTCGCAGACAGGCGCTCGGTCCGCTCTGGGGGACTGGCCACGCAGGCAGGCGCTCGGTCCGCTCTGGGGGACTGGCCACGCAGGCAGGCGCTCGGTCCGCCCTGGGGGACTGGCCACGCAGGCAGGCGCTCGGTCCGCCCTGGGGGACTGGCCACGCAGGCAGGCGCTCGGTCCGCCCTGGGGGACTGGCTACGCAGGCAGGCACTCGGTCCGCTCTGGGGGACTGGCCACGCAGGCAGGCGCTCGGTCCGCTCTGGGGGACTGGCCTCGCAGACAGGCGCTCGGTCCGCTCTGGGGGACTGGCCACGCAGGCAGGCGCTCGGTCCGCTCTGGGGGACTGGCCACGCAGGCAGGCGCTCGGTCCGCCCTGGGGGACTGGCCACGCAGGCAGGCGCTCGGCCCGCTCTGGGCGACTGGCTACGCAGGCAGGCGCTCGGCCCGCCCTGGGGGACTGGCCACGCAGGCAGGCGCTCGGCCCGCTCTGGGCGACTGCAGCTGCAGTCGGTTTAGTCTGTGTGCGAGCTGCGTATGACAGTGTGTCTGTATTTTATTAGACGCCCAGCTGCACGTCTTGTTCGCTGTTCTAACATTCCGTGCCGATCGCTAGCAGGCCGGCCGGCCGCCGCGCCACCCGGCAGTGGCGAACATGTCGACGAATGCGGCTATATGATCACAGAAACCTGTCAAACATGCTTTGGAAATGTCTCTCTTATATACTGCTGACAACCACGGGCTTAGGGCGCTCGGTGAACAGACAGCTCCTTTGCGCCATAACGATTTTATTTAAGTCTGTATTTATTTATTTTAATTCATATAAATTATGTATGTATTTATTCAGATTGATCACTGACAGGCACTCACAGAGTTGAAGTCTAAAAACCACTCGAAGGGTTTCTGTGATCGTATCGCACGTTCTGGTCGATGTGTTCGCCTCTGCTGCTCGCGTCGCTGCCGTGTATGGTAAGGCGTCGCTGCCGTGTACGGCTGGGCCAGGTCACGTGAAGGTGTACATACATATTATATACTCTGGACATGTGGGCTCGATGTGAATAAACCAAACTTCCTTTTGAGTGGGCTGTGTTGAAGGCGACGATGGTGTGGACGGCGGTGGCAGGCGACTGGAGCATGCTACATGACGCGTCACATTCAAGGTGACTCAGGTCTCCGTATTGTAAGCAGGTTTGAATTAGTTTGGAGAGGATAAGGCGGCTTTGTACCGCTTGGGCCATTGTGCAGTCATGGGATGAATGTGCAGGGGTAAGATGGGACCAAATGAAGCGCAGACCCAGTGGGTGACCGTGCACGGGCTTGCAGTGCCCTCCCACCCAGGAGGGAGGGGAAAACCTGCGGGAGGCCATGTGGCCAAGCCTAAGCCATGAGGGTGGTCCACCCCGGGGGGGGGGGGGGGCTCTTAGGCCGCCATATGCCCGGAGACCGGCGTGGCGGCCACCAGACCCGAGCTGACGTGGCGGCCACCAGACCCGGGCTGACGTGGCGGCCACCAGACCCGGACTGACGCGGCGGCCACCAGACCCGGGCTGACGTGGCGGCCACCAGACCCGGACTGACGTGGCGGCCACCAGACCCGGGCTGACGTGGCGGCCACCAGACCCGGGCTGACGTGGCGGCCACCAGACCCGGGCTGACGTGGCGGCCACCAGACCCGGGCTGACGTGGCGGCCACCAGACCCGGGCTGACGTGGCGGCCACCAGACCCGGACTGACGCGGCGGCCACCAGACCCGGGCTGACGTGGCGGCCACCAGACCCGGACTGACGTGGCGGCCACCAGACCCGGGCTGACGTGGCGGCCACCAGACCCGGGCTGACGTGGCGGCCACCAGACCCGGGCTGACGTGGCGGCCACCAGACCCGGGCTGACGTGGCGGCCACCAGACCCGGGCTGACGTGGCGGCCACCAGACCCGGACTGACGCGGCGGCCACCAGACCCGGACTGACGTGGCGGCCACCAGACCCGGGCTGACGTGGACGTAATTACGGGTGGAGCCGGAGGACGTAATTACGGGTGGAGCCGGAGGACCGGCTGGACGTAATTACGGGTGGAGCCGGAGGACGTAATTACGGGTGGAGCCGGAGGACCGGCTGTCGGCAGGGTCAGAAGGGATCTCCTCTAACCGAGGAATATATCCAAGCTTTCACAAACGTTACTAGCTCGTAGATTCATTAGCCCACAAATGTTTTTTTTGGGGGGGGGGGATCGAGCAGGCTTAGACTGAAGGATTGATATATTATTGTAAAATATCGTAATTTCCACTTGATCGTGAAGGTGAAGATCGTGTTCGTGAAGTGGCTCAGCGCCAAAACAGTTCGACTACGTAATTGACGACATCATTAAATTGCGTTTTTACAGTCACGGCGCTTCGTCGGGCATGTCTGTGCCCAGACACAGGAAGCCCTGTGCCCAGACACAGGAAGCCCTGTGCCCAGACACAGGAAGCCCTGTGCCGGACACAGGAAGCCCTGTGCCCAGACACAGGAAGCCCTGTGCCAGACACAGGAAGCCCTGTGCCAGACACAGGAAGCCCTGTGCCCAGAAACAGGAAGCCCTGTGCCCAGAAACAGGAAGCCCTGTGCCCAGACACAGGAAGCCCTGTGCCCAGAAACAGGAAGCCCTGTGCCAGACACAGGAAGCCCTGTACCAGACACAGGAAGCTCTGTGCCCAGAAACAGGAAGCCCTGTGCCCAGAAACAGGAAGCCCTGTGCCCAGACACAGGAAGCCCTGTGCCCAGAAACAGGAAGCCCTGTGCCCAGAAACAGGAAGCCCTGTGCCCCAGACACAGGAAGCGCAGGCAGAAGTACGTTTGAATATAACTGCGTCTATTTTTACCTATATTATGGCGCACTCCGTGTTCCCAAACCCCACTCAGCCGACTGCCACCCGGTGGCTGTCCCTGGAATTACTTCTCGTCTGAAGTATGAGCTTTTCGAGCGGAATGGAAGAGCCATCGACGCCTACGCCTAACCCGCTCAGTCGGCGGTAACGGCCCTGTTACCGACTGCTTCCGACGCGGGACCATACGGAGCAGATGGCGTGAGCATAGGCGGCGGAACGGGGGGGGGGGGCACCGGGGTACTGTGCCCCCTTGAATTTGCAAGGGGGCACACATATCAAAGTGCCCCCTTTAAATTTGGTATGGCTAAGATAATTCTGATAGTATTGACGTAAAACTTAGTCTTTATGCTACATAAATTTTACGTCTTCTAAAAAAAAAATCCAATGAAATTGATGAAGTACTGTGGGAGATAATGACGATGTAATGACGTCATGTCATGTAATTGTTTGGTGGAAAAACGATACATGTTTGAAAAACCGTAGAAAATCGAGGTTTGATGAAAATTGCAAATACAAAAGTCAGAAGAAAGGAAATTACATTTTCGTTCAAATGGCTATCTCGGATTTGTGAAATTTTGGTTTTTGACCACAATAAAAATGGGAAAAAAATTCGGGAACATTTCCACAAAATCAAAATTGAAGATATTAAAAAACAAACGGAATATACATTACAGAAACAAATATGGAAGATATCCAAACTAAATTTCAAAGCAATGTCTTTTAAAGGGATTATACGGGTTTTCCCAGAACAATTGAGTTACATAGTAAAACGTACTTATAAAGGTGGTAGAAGTTCCACGGTAGCCACATTTTTCTGGAAATTACCTCTTCTGCACGTAAGGACATTCCAAAGTGCGCGGTGATGCCACCGCGTATTTTCTGCAGGACCGGCTGAGGCAGAGCCAGTCATCTCTTTTATGCTAATAAAAACACCTCACTTATGGCATATTTCCGGTAAAATAAGCAATATTTGAAAGAAAATACACTTATTTTGTTCCAACAACACCAGCAGTTACCTAGTTTTCCCATAAAATTCTATTTTTTTCATTAATTATCATGCCAAAAAATGAACACGCCACCACCAAATTCTCAACGCTAAAGGCCGGAGATAAGAAAACCACAACACAAAACCTCAACGAACAGTGTGTAGTAATACAAAGTCCCGTCAGTTTTGAATTGAATAATAATTGTGTGATCCAGACTTGCAGATAATTCAAAACTCTAAAATTGATCTTAAGATAAAAGTGGTGGACAGTAGTGCCGATCAAGTACTCGTTATCTGATACTAGTCTCGAAAAACGCCCAAGTTTTAACGCTGATAATTGCTGAAATAATGGACTAAATGAGAATTGAGGTCCCTGTTATATGTCTTAAACGTGTTAAACTCATTAAACTCATACAACTGCAAAAGAGTGCATTTACTTTCAGGACGGAAACCCGTATAATCCCTTCAAGGTTTCTCAAGGATAGCGGAAAACGGCGGCGCTGCGCGCCACCGTTTTTTGCACATGTGTTCGGGCATCAATTACCCACATTGTGTGAAATTTTTGACCGCGAGTCATCTCAGGTCACGTGACCCCACCTCCAAAACAAATTGCGGTCGTACCACAGCTACAGTTGTTGACTGTTCAGTTTCAAACTTACAGAATTTCATAAGGGTTATAGGTACTTACAATTCGTTTATCTCGGATTTTTTTTTATATCGGTGACCTAAGGTCGGGTTAATTTAGTGACCTCCCATTTATAAGTCAATGGGGAAATATTCAAATGCTTCCTATTCCGAGGATATGCACAGTGGCAGATCCAGGGGGGGGGGGGGAGTGGGGGGGTGGGGGGGGTCACGGGGGGTCGTAAAATCTCCCCATTTTTTTAGAAACAAAAAATCCCCCAAAAATCGAGCTGCTACGCGGCGCAAATCATTCAGTGTTCTTTTCCCAGTGCAAAAGGGTATAATATAGACTACACACTGGCGGCCGTGGAGGGGGGGGGGGGTGGCATGGACCCCATGGCCCCACCTTTGGCCTTAAATGGGGGGGGGACAACATGTCAACATAGTTGTATGCGTATCCATTTTGCGTAAATACCATTGATAGTTAAGCTTAAGTGCAGCTTTTGTGACAAATTTTCTTCAAGCAAAATCCTGCCTATTTTTTAGTTCAATAATTTTTTTGAAGTCCGCACGAGACACAAAGCAATATGATGCACTGCTATCGCATGCATGAGATTTACTGCTCGTAAAAACGGCTACCACCTTCATGAGATGTGCTATTCTACCCCCTGGTTGTGTGAGTCTGATCCGTTAGCCGAGTCCTCCGCTGGGTAGCAGTGCGCCTGCGGGATAAATACAGTCTTCTCTGAGTCGCCGACGCGTGTGGAGCTGGCGGCTACTATGGACTCGAACATGGCGCAGCCGGCAGGGTCCGAGGGGATCGACCCTGCCTCAGTGCAACTATCCAGTGACGACGACGAACTCGTGCAGCCGGTAGAGATACCGGCGCCGAGTGTTGCGTCCGCTGCGATGGCGAGAGACGCTAGTACCCCACCGACTGGAAGTGACTAGTGACCGCGGTGCTTCGTACCGGCTGTGGCGTCAGCGGTGGGACGATTACGCCATGTTGGCAGGACTGGCTAGCAAGCCACCAGCCCTACAGATGGCGATCCTCCGAACTTGCCTTTCGGATGAGGGGATGACGATCGTGGCGAACTTTGATACGCCAGAGGTGCAGCGGAATGACCTGTCCGCTGTCCTTATGCACCTGCAATGCTACGCCCGCGGCCAGGTAAACGAAGCCATCCAGCGTCGGACATTCAACATGTGTGAACAACTCGACGGCGAATCATTCGACGACTTCGCCACGCGCTTGCGCGACTTGAGCAGGGACTGCGGATTCTGCGATACCTGCAGAGACTCTCTCATCCGTGACCGGATTGTGGTTGGTCTGCGTGACCCCGCGTCTCTGCGCGGTACAACTTCTGTCGCTGCAACAGGTCACCCAGATTTGCCGCTCAAAAGAGGCTGCCGCCCGTGACGTCACAACCATCACCGGCGACAACGCGGACGCCATCTCCGCCTGTATCACGCAGCCCAACCGCGGCGGTGCCCACAGCCAGGTCCAGAGCAGCCGCGGCGTCAGGTTTCAGTCGCGCAGCCCCACCCCTCCCCGACGCCTGTCGGGGGCCGGTGCCACTGCACCGCAGCCGGGCGTCGCCCCAGCGCCGCCCGCCGCCTGCCGTAACTGCGGCAACCGCCACAGCCGCTCGGCCCGCTGCCCGGCAGCCGACCGTTCATGTTACAACTGCGGTCGGCACGGCCACATCTCCAGATTGTGTCGCAGCCCTCGCCGACCCCACGAGTCGTCGGCCTCCGCCGTTACCCTGGCAACGACCTCCCGTAGATCGGCACCGACAGTTCGAGTGTCCGTGACTGATCTGCGGACAGCGGTGATGGAAGCGCTGCCGGACACTGGAGCCGACGTGTCCGTCGCTGGTCTGGACTTCGCCCATCGCATTTGAGAGATGAACGGCAATCTCCAGCCACCGACGACCCATCCTCGCGCCGTTGACGGACACACGGCCCGCTCTCCTGGCAGTCTGCCAATTCATCTCCGCCTGGGTGACGTCACAGTCTCCGACACGGTGCACATCATTCCAGGGGTGCCCTGCCTCCTGCTCTCATGGAAAAGCTGTCATGGAAAACCGCTCGGGCCCTCCGTCTGGTACCGACTGATTATCCACAGCAGATCGCCACCGTGGTTCTCCCAGCCACGCCGCCGCCCGAGTCTCCCCCGCGCGGTCTCCGATGTCAGCCGACACTCGATCATCGCCCCGCCCCGCCACGGGCGATAACCGCCACCGCCGAGCCTGGCCGCGGCCAGCTGGCGCCGACGCCGCCGTCGCTGCCGGCCGCGTCGACGACACATGTGCTGCCCCTTGCCACTGTTGGGCAGACTATAGCGCCACCCACCACCACCGGACATAAAGCCTCGGTCGAGAGCCCGCTCAACGAGTTTCCAGACGTGCTGGACGGTGTCGTCCGGGCGATGCCGGGGGAGAACTTCAAGATCCACCTTCGAGAGAACGCCACTCCATTCGCGGTGCGCACACCGCGACACATTCCGCTATCCCTCCGTGAGCCACTCCGTCAGGAGTTGGATAAGCTGGAACAGGACGGCATCATCACCCCAGTGGTCGAGCCGACCGACTGGTGCGCCCCAATCGTGGTGGCACCCAAGAAAACCGATGGCATCCGTCTGTGCGTGGACTTATCCAAGCTCAACCAGTCCGTGAAACGAGAGCTGTATCAGTCCAGCACGCCAGCCGAGTGCGTCGCGTCAATCGCGGCATCTGAGGCCCAGTGGCTTAGCGTTTTTGACGCCGCCAAGGGCTACCACCAGTGCACTCTGGATGAGTCTTTCCGCCATCTGACGACCTTCATCACGCCCTTCGGGAGGTATCAGTACCTCCGTGCGCCGTACGGCATCTCGTCATCAGCGAACATTACAACAGGCGGACGGATGAGTGCTTCATCGACATGGACGGTGTTCAGCGCGTCGTTGATGACGTCATCATCTACAGCAAGACGAAGTCCGCACACGTCGCCCGGGTCCGCGAGTTCCTGGCTCGATGCCGGGATAGCGGGGTGGCGCTAAACCCGGCGAAGACGCAGCACCAGCGGAAGAAAGTTAAGTTCGCCGGCTTCATCGTGGCAGAAGACGGATATCTGCCCGACCCAACTCTCACTAACGCAATCGCAGCGTTCCCAACGCCTCAGACGCTGACCGAACTCCGCGACTTCTCCGGCCTCGTCAACCAGGTGGCCCCGTTCTCAGAGGAGACTGCGGAGCACCTGGAACCGCTGCGTCACCTGTTGAGCACAAAACGAACCTTCGTTTGGGACAGCAGCCACCAGGTGGCGTTCTAAACGGCGCGGGCGGCGCTATCATCGGTGCGCACGCTCGCCTTTTTCGACCAAACGCGGCCCACTCTGCTGTCGACCGACGCGAGTCGTCTGAAGGGGCTGTTGTTGTTGTTGTTAGCTCCCTCCAGCCGGCGGCGCAGCCGCCGAGGTAGCCTCACGGCTCTGGAGGGCCCTGGCAGCGACCCCCAAGGCCGCCACCTCGTCGTCGCTCCGGACGAGTTGATGTGACGGGTTGATTGTACCGAGGCGCAGGAATCGGAGCGCCATCAGGGCCGGGAACCTCATCAGCACATGTGCTGGAGTATCGGCCTCCTCCCGGCAGATTGGGCAGGCCGCCCCCCTGCAGTCAAGGCTGCTGCACTGGGGGCACTGTCGGGAGGGGCTCCGACCGATCCGGTGCAGGTACGCTGTCGAGCCGGACCAGTGGCCAGCCCGCAGCTGATGGATGTCTACCGCCACTGATCGCTCCCCCAGGGACACCGGCGGCGGCAGGCGGGTGCCCATCAACGTCCGGTACCAGCCCTGAGGCCAGCCGCTGATCCAGCGCGCCCTCGCCGTTCGCGCCGCCGCCCGGTGGATCGTCCTCACGTCCAGCGGGACGTCCCCCTGGGGAAGCGCCGCGGCATCCCTAGCCAGTGCGTCTGCATGTTCGTTGCCCTCCACTCCGCAGTGAGAGGGGACCCACTGTAGATGCACCGGTCTGCCGTTGCTTGTCAGCTCGGCGAGCGCCCGCCAGATGGCGGCACCGAGCGAGGACGACTGGGCAGATGGGCCCCCTCTGAGCGAGGCCAGAGCAGCCTGAGAGTCCGTGCACACGTTTATCGGGTCCTCGGTGTGGGTCGCATTTTTTGTCAGGAAGGCGAGGGCCGCTTGAAGCGCGACCATTTCCGCTCGGAAGCTGGAGCATATCGCGCCGGCCGGGATCCGCAGCTCGTGCCGCTCCCCGTCCGGCAGCTCAATAGCTACCCCAGCTCCGCCGTTGGTCGTCCCGCCCTCCGCAGACCCGTCCGTCCAGACCCACGTGGCACACTGAGTCAGGGAGGCCAGGTGTGCAGACGCCGTCTCTCTTCGTAGTCGGTCCGAGGCACCGCTCGGGAGCGGTGCCCCAACACTTAGTTCGAAAGTGACCGGGCCGGTCTCCGTCCAGGGCGGCGCTCTCTCTGGTAGGAGCTGCTCAATGTCCGGCGCCATGATGCTCGCCGCGGCCCATATTTCCAGACCCACGGTCCTCCAGCCCGTCACCGTCGCCAGGCGGCTCGGGGCCGACGCCTCTGCGACCGTCCTAAGAGGATCTCCTGGCGGGAGGGCGATGGCCTTGGCCAGGAATCGGGCCGCCAGCGTCGGGCGGCGCACCGCGACCGGCACCAGGCCGGCCTCCGCCATCACGGCGTGGGCCGGCGTGGAAATAGGGCACCCGGTCACCACCCTCGCGGCCGAGCGCATTTCGCGTTCCAGCAGCTCGACGTGCGATGGCGGCGTTGCTGGCAGCCATGCGGCCGCGGCGTGCTCCAGCGCACCGCGCACGTAGCCACTGGCCACGGTCTGAAGGGGCTCGGGTTCCTGCTTCAGCAGAAGCAGCTGGATGGCACATGGCGTACAGTCCAGGCCGGCGCCCGGTTCCTGACAGACGAAGAGAGCCGTTACGCCACCATCGAGCTGGAACTGCTGGCGGTGGCGTGGGGGTGTCACAAGTGCCGCCTCTTCCTCAGTGGGCTCCCCGAGTTCGACGTGCTGACCGACCACCGCCCTCTGGTGCCAATCCTAAACTCCAAGAACCTGGATGATATTGAAAACCCGCGCCTCCAGCGCCTGAGGCAGAAACTGCTGGTGATGACATTCACTGCTCGGTGGCAGCGCGGCACGGACCATCAGGCAGCCGACGCCCTCTCAAGGTCACCGGTGGACCTGCCGACAGAGGAGGACGAGCTGGCCGAGGACAGATCGGCCACAACCGTCGCCGCAATCATCACAGGCGAGGCGAGCGAACTCTGCACCGACCTCAGGCTGGATGAGGTACGGCGGGCGGCAGACCGGGACGAGGAGGCGCAGATCCTTCTTCAGACCGTGATGGACGGCTTCCCGTCCCAGAAGGCCGACCTTCCCGCGCTCCTGCGGCCATACTGGCCGGTCCACGACCGCCTCGCTGTCGATGACGGACTGGTCGTGTGTGGTTGCCGGCTCGTCATTCCCCGCCCGATGCGCGCAGCCGTCCTCGCCTAGCTGCACGCCAGCCATCAGGGAAAAGAAAAGACGAAGAGTCGAGCCCGCCAGATTGTCTTCTGGCCCAACATGAACAACGACATCGAGAACATCACCAAGGCCTGCCAGCCCTGCCAGAGGGAACTTCCATCGCTTCCGAAAGAGACGCTGCGCACGCACGAGCAGGCCAGCCGCCCATTCCAACACCTCTGCGCCGACTTCTGTCAACACGCCGGCCACTACTTCCTGGTGGCGGTCGACCCTCTCTCCGGGTGGCTCACAGTCTTCCCGGTCGGCCGACACGCCAGTGTCTCGACGCTCATCAGGGAACTCCGCGGCATCTTCTGCCTGGCCGGAGTCCCGGAAGTCCTCTGGTCCGACAATGGTCCCCAGTTCACCTCAGCCGCCTTCCAGGCCTTCCTGAAAAACTGGGCCGTGCTACACCGCACCTCCTCTCCTCACTACGCCCAGTCCAACGGCCGAGCCGAAGCCGCCGTCAAGTTTGCCGCCAAACTCATCCGCCGCTGCTGGCGTGACGGACACATGAACAGCGACAGCTGGGCGCGGGGAATACTGCAGCACCGAAACACGCCTGGCCCCGACGGCAGGTCGCCTGCCCAATTCCTTCTCAACTCACCGGCAAGAGACATACTACCCGCCCACCGGCGCTCGTTTGCCCCCCAGTGGCAGCGGACAGCAGAAGATGCTGAGCGCGCCGCTGCCGCGCGCCAGGAACGCACCCGGACAGCCTGCAACCAGCACGCCCGCGACCTGCCTGCTCTCCACATCGGATCGCAAGTCGCCTTGCAGGATCCGGTAACCGGCACCTGGGACCGTCACGGCGTAATCACCGACGTCGGCCCGCATCGGCGTTACTTCATCCGCCTGCCCAGCGGCCGTGTCCTCACCCGCAACAGGCGCCACCTCCGCCAACGATACACCCACGCCCACCCGGACACTGCTGTCACCGCGCTCCTGCCCGGGCCGCCCCTGCCAAGGCCTCCCCTGCCCGGGCCGCCGCCCGTCGCCTCTGATGCCGGGCCGGTGCAGCCGCCTCCGCCGCCGCCACTGCAGCCGCCGCCGCCGGCGGCTCCGGTGGCCGGCCCGCCACTCGAGGCATCACGGCGCTCTGAGCGACCCCGCCGCCAGCCAGGACGCCTTATCGAGCTTATGTAAATAGTACTCGCACCGTACGGTCTTCTTTCTCGTGGTGTGTTTTATTTCGACCTTATGTTTCTGAACGTCACACGCCGGTTGACTGGTGGTGGTGGGGGGGGGGGGGGGGAGGGGGGGGAGTCTGATCCGTTAGCCGAGTCCTCCGCTAGGTGGCAGTGCGCCTGCGGGATAAATACAGTCTTCTCTGAGTCGCCAACGCGTGTGGAGCTGGCGGCTGCTACGGACTCGAACACTGGTCACGAACCTCGACTACCCTCTTGGTCAATTCTTCATCAGCAGTCTGGGGCCGCCCTTGACTGTACACATTATATATTTTAGCACCATTCACGGCACTTTAAAGGGAAATAATGACCTTTTCCCACAAAAATGGAGTTAGCACTTGAAATCGCCAGACGAGACCAAAATATATTGTAAATTCCTCACATTTTGCATGAAAACTTTCCTACCGAAAGATATTTCAAGTTAAAGTTGATAAGCGTTCCACACTTTTAACGATCGGTACTTGCAAGTACTTTTGGTCCTCATCAAACTGCGGGCTTTTCCCATATTGTTTTTTTACGCAATGGGAGTGGAAAATATATTGTGCGTTCTGCTTGTTGTGATTATATGCCCGGCGATCTTCTAAAACTAACAGCGATTGGAAAAAGTGGCAATAAAATCGGAAGCTCATCGATGCACATCAACGGCGGCATAGTTAGTGGTTGCGACCCTCAATTTTTGAAAATCAAGTAATTTGCTTTCAACATTAGGAGTATTGTATAATTTGTCTGTGGCTGTATATAACACTATGCTTTATATTATCATGAAAAATAAAATAAAATTCCAAAAAACACTAACAAACAATAACACAAAACTGGCAATTAAATCGGAAGCTCATCGATGCACATCGACGGCGACCTATTTCAAGCGTCGGCGATTTGTTTACAAAGTCATTGTCATGCTTCTCGGCGCACTTAACCATTGTGGCGAGTTGTTCCTGATTAGTATACCCAAGTCCCGTAGCAGGCTTTGTTAATGACGTCACTGGTGCCATTCTTGTGTAGCATTGCAAAATATATCTGATTTTGAGTTGAAAGCTAATTTTTTTTTTTTAAAGTTTAAATTTTCTTGTTAATAATTATTAAAGGTATTTTATCACTGTATTTCATAGTAGTTGACACTTCAGAAACTTGTGACGTAATAATATTGTATCCAATATGCATTTCTCTCACCTTTTGCTATTGTGGCGCAGTGCCGAGTGCTTTGCGAATACTAGCTTGCCTGGGGTTCAATTCATTCCGCCCTTATTTTATTCGAGTTGGTATAGTTTGCATGTTGTTGTTATTCATGACTTATACTGATAGTCAGTCATGCATCACGGATGCTTCACGGATCAGAGCGCTGCTCGAACGCACCTAGTAGCGCTTTCGTTCTCCATGGCAACCAGGCGTGAGCCAATGCAAAGCCAGAACGTATTCCCTTTCTGGCTTTTGATTGACTGACGCCTGGTTGCCATGGAGGACGAAAGCGCTACTAGCGTGTCCGAGCAGCGCTCAGTTTGATCGGAAACGTCACAGAGCCTCCAAAAATGCCGCACTCGATGTAAACAATGGTAGGGAAGGACGAATTTGTCAATGACCTTCATGAAGTACACAAGGTACTTGTTTTGTATTTTTTCCAAACTTACAACTTTGAATTTGAGAATAATTTTATTTAATTCTTAAATTTAAATAAAATAATTTTAAAACCATAACGGTATCCTAAGACATTGTTGTTAACAAAATAAAAAGGTCATTATTCCCTTTAAATGATAGAAAGGTACGACTAATATTGAAAATACCTATAGCCAACGTTTTGTCAATACAAAAATGCTTAAATAGGGGCACCCTCAAAATATATTGGACCAAATCCATTGAGTTTTCAGATTTGGGTATAGGTATAGGGGCACCACTGCAATTAATGACCCCTTGTAGATTTTCTGGATCCGCCCCTGGATATGCATGACATTAGTCCAATTCCGTCTGGATTATGTTATCATAGGCCATTGTTGATGATCCAGGTGCAATTTGTGTTCAGTAATCCATACAGGGTCAGCTGAGGTCATCCGAGGCCACTAACACTTGGTGTCAATACATATCGACCGAATGAAGATGGAGAAGTGAAACCGACACCAATGTGTTTGTCTCGTCGAGACACGTCTCCCAATATGCAACATGACCAACTTGGGTCACCACTTGACCTTGACAAAAAAAAAGACCTTGACCTGGTCAAATTTATCGGTGGACCTAACCTGGTCAACATTGTATTGTATTGTATACATCATCGGGTCTCTCCATCATCATCATCAACATGTTTATTGTTTTATAACATATTTATATGGTATACATAAGGTAGAGTTGGCGCAAAAGCTGGGGAGCTTGACTCGAGGCGCCAACTCTAACACATATCATCAGGTACCTAATAACTCAACCGCCGCCGTATCACCGGTCATCGCGCGCAGCAGATCATACATCGCGCGCCCCGCCGGAGGAGCGGACCCACCAGAGCCTGCACAGGACTACGATTTAATAAACACCAGTGAATCTGTGAGAGTTTTGCAAGTAGTTTTGGAAGTGACGGGCTACCGCGCGGCCGCCACCGCTACTGAGACTCGTGCCGTGCAACAGGATTTGTGATTGGATGGATCTGGACTCCTGCGTGAAGTTGTAGTGTAGACTCTGGGATATGTTGCTAATCAATTCGTTTCTATGACAAGTGTATATCGGGCATGAAAAGATAAAGTGTGTTGTGTTGTGTCCACAATTGATTGGGTTATTCTTAGACCCTCGTCACATAGAAGGCAGACGTGGTTCATATACATGACTTTACATGACTAATCGTTCATCTAATCTGCCACTGCACTGCAGGCTTATACTCTATGCACAATTCTACCTTAAACACAAATTTACATAGACTCATTCGAGACAGTCAATCGAGCAGACAATCTACAGTTACTCGGTGCTGCGAAGCGACTTGCGGACGTGTGACTTAAAGAGCCTCTGGGACATACCGGACACTCCTCGGTTGATGGCAAGCTCGTTATACTGCTTGGCAGCGCGGTACATGTACTTCCTCTTACCGTGATTCGACTTTACACGAGACAGGGCGAGGTTATTTGACTGCCTGGTATCACGGCGAGCAATTTCATGGTTGTACACCAGTGACGAACGGATAACGTCAGGTTTTTCGGTCGTCAGTATGCTATGCATCAAACAGAGGTCGAAGTACATCACGTATTGATGCGCCGATAGCCAGCCTAGTTCCTCGATAACATCAGAGATGTGGTCGTATTTTCTTCGTCCTGATAGCACTCGGGCAGCGAAGATGAACACTTTTTGGAATTTCGATATGTGAGTAAGGTTCGCACTGCCATACACCTGTGCACACACTGATACAAATTTCTACTCCTCAAACTTTTGCGACTCAAGCTACTCGACAAAGGCGAGTTACGAAAGTGGTCAAAACGGGAATCACTTCTTTTTCGAGTCAGCGAATGCTGAATTAAAACGATCGACGACTCTGCGCTAAATGCAGAGTAATACGACTAGCATTATCAGGGTCATCAGCATGCATTGGGGCGGTGCACTATTCTGCAGCGATTATTTTGACCCCTCAATCTTGGGAGGTGCTTGCAGCATTAAAGGAAATAGTTCACCTTCAACATTAGTTTTAAACTGAGATAGCTGTTTTGTAGCCCATGTTGGGAAACCTCTATCTGCAAGTTTCCTTGACTAAAAAAGACTCTCCAGCCGAAGATATGTGACTTTTTGGCGAAGGAATTCGGCGCATATATGATATACCGTACCGTCTGAAAGTGCCAGCACTGCCATGGAGCATGCGCAGACCAATAACGCACACCATAACATTAATGATTTACGACCTCCTGTCCTGAATTGGCGCGATGTAGGACCATTTTTGAAAAGAAAAAAAGAAACTGTATTCAAAAATATAATAAAATCGTGTTCTGAAAAAAATCCGAAGGTGAACTATTTCCTTTAAGCAACCCGGTAAAATCGGAGCCCTATTTCAAATCAGCTGCTGTGCTGTTGTCAGCCGAGATTAGAGAGCCTGATTCGCTGGAAGATCGATGACGTACTACTACGTCATACCAGGTGACGTCATACTCCTGCTGACAAGTGCCAGCTCTGGCCCAGGGGTGTAACTTTGGAAATGACATTGGGGATGCAAATCGTAGGGGGGGGGCCTCCTGGCAAGTTGTCAGGGGGGGCCTCCTGACAAGTTGTCATAGGGGGCCTCCCCAGTTCCTCTCCCCTGATATGCCTGCAAGCCGACGTTAAGAAACGTATGTGTTGCCACTCACGCCAGGTGAGTGGTTAAGGGCGCCGTTTAATTTTATTTTCACTTTCATTAGCAGCGCATGTGTAGGTTGATGTGCGTAGGTACACTTAGTTGTATGGCACCGCTGTATTTTATTGTCCCATAACAATATTTTACGTAAAGTATTTTAGATACCATAATTTTTGCAGCGCGCACTGTAGTAGCTATCTGAATAGATCATTTAATATCAAAATCACACATCAAACGGTAAGGCCTGAATTGACGTCCAACAATTCAACAGTAATGCAAATAATTCCAATTTCATTAACTAGTATGGCCATTAGAAATGCGCCCAAATGATTGTAGTCTGAATTGTTAGGTACTGGAATAAATCTACACGAGGAATACTAATGTGAAGAATGCTTGCTTTAATGATTTACGACTTTGAAGAACTTCTTAACGATAAACGCACTATAAGTGTGCCTTTTTCCGAACTCGCCGATTCGACTGCATTTATTTTCCGACCCAGAGCGCGAGGAAGTAAAGAATGTACACGCGAGAGATTGATTATATTCACGCGAGAGAAACGAGCAGCAAACACCATCCTGATGGATGAGGGGAATAGCAACCAGGGAACATAAACCAAGAGGGCAATGATACTCAATACACTTGCAACAGAACTGATTCTCACAGAGTTTATCAATCGTGTGCAAGCGTAGATGTGTGTTTATGTACAGGTTTGTTTCTAACACATATCATTCTCCTACCCAGTATTAACCTAATTTTAGGTAAAAGTACAAACTACATCACAATTTCAACCGAAGACACTCCTGCTCGTCACGAAAATTATCATTTCAGCACCAATCAAACGGCCAAGGTGTGACTGCGAGCTCTACACACAGGTGCTCTGCTGCCTTGGCACCCAGCTAACACTGCCGTTGCCACAATGTTACATCATAACGTTCGCAAAACGTCATCACAATGTTCGCACGTTCATTTAGGCGAGTATGACTCTAATTGAGGACAGATATTAACGTGGCCGCTTTTCAGATTGCTGGTGTAAGACATAGGGACACATTGAGGTTCATGTTAACGCATTCATGCTTTGAGGCTATGTCCTGGCGGTAATGTGTAAGGAATAGGAGGTTTTTGACATGCAACTTGATACTAACCCGCACCCCCCCCCCCCCCCCCCCCCCCGACACCCCTATCCATTTAATAGGCGCCAAACACATGTGCACGAGAGGGAGACTCTTTGATAAAATCGCCTATGAGCTTCTCGCGGTCCAGACGCATCGCTTGCTGCGCATACGTTGCGAGGACTGCCCCGTGGTTTAGCCGCTCCTGGGAGAGGGTGGTGCGGAGCCACTTCAGCCTCCGCAGCATGCTGAAGCTCCGCTCCGCTGTGCAGGACGTGGCTGGCGCCGTCAGAAGGAGCTTCACCAGAACGGTGCACTCCTCTAGCAGGGTGCGCCTCTCTCCTTTGCCCTCAATCAGCAGATCCACCACGTCCTGCACCGAACACAGGCGCGTACCCCGCGCCTGACAGATGTCGTGGAGCATCGTTGTGTGGAGCTGCAGTCGCGATGCGTTGAGTCCATAAAACTCGGCTGTTGCGCAGATGGCTTGTTGGTCGCCTGTGAGCAGGGCCCGCTCACCGGCTGCCAGGATGTGGTCATCTGATCTGGAGCCCTCACTGTACCTACAGCAGATGGCCCGGTCCAACCGATCGACAGCCTCCAGGTACAGCCGCTTGAAGTGGTCTTGCGGTGTCTTTGGGTGTGTTGGCTCGCTTCCGCTGTCCAGCCTGCGTGGCGGGCGCACCTGCCGCCTCAGTCTGGGCTCCTCCAGCTCCAGCCTGGCAGCCTCGGCCACCGTCTTCTCCCAGAACTCGCCGTGCCGTTGACGCTGCCCGGCAATGGCTTCCGAGAGCCCTTTGAGCAGGGCCAGGTTCGCTGCGACGGTCTGCCGCGATCCCTGAACGGCCCGCATGACCGGAGTCGTCATCCTCAGCAGATGTAGGGCGAGGTTGACGCCGTAGAAGAAAGAGAAGTCGCTCATGCGGCTGGCGAAGCCGTTAGCCTTGGACTTTGCCTCAGGTCGAGCGGTCCTGTCTGCGGCGAGTACCAGCAGGCTGTCCCGCAGCGGGTTGTAGTTCGACATGATGGACTCCAAGGCCCCCTCGCTACACGTCCAGCGAGTAGGGCACAGTGGCCGGAGAGCGGTCGAGGACCCCATGCTCGCTAAGTTTACCAGTCGCTTTGGAGAGTCTCGATAGAATGTGATGAGATTGGATGCCGCATGAATAGCGTCCCGCAGCTCAGGGATACCATCAAGGCAGTCCTTCACGACCAGATTGAGGCGGTGCGCAGTACAGTGCACGTAAATGGCACGGGGCTCCAGCTCCTTGATGCGCGCCTGCACCCCTGTGAAAGACGCGAGACGCGAACTGTTGTACCATATTTGTACAAACTGCTTCCATAGCTAATGCTACTGATCCAGATGAAATGGGTAAGGTGCGAATCCATGGGCGGCCATCGGGGTCATCGCCGCCCCCCCCCCCCCCCTAACGAATGAAATCGGACAAAATGTAAACCACATTCACCGACTTTGAAGTAGATTTAAGTAACATTAACTTAATGTTTTTAAAGCAGTTTGTAATGCACATGCAAGCTAAATCTTATGATTATTTTGGAATTCGCACTACGAATAGATTCCCAATACCTTCCGAAGTGATCTACAAATTTGAAAAGTAAAGTTTTGAAACAAACTAGATGCATTTATAAAAGTCATTGCAAATTTTACTTTTTAGTAACACGTCGTTTGATTTGAAAGCCACCTCATGCCATTGACATACCCTGGAATTCGCCAGCCATGTTGCTTGCACCATCATAGCACTGCCCCCGCAGGCCGCTGATGGGCAGCTGAAGACGCTGCAGAGCGTCTTGGATGAGACTGGCCAGCGCCTGTCCGGTTGTGGATTCGGTACTGTAGAGACCGAGGAACAACTCCTCCGCCGTGAGGTTCTCGGTGATGTACCGGACACAGATTGAAACTTGCTCCTTCTGGGAAGCGTCCGTGGTCTCGTCCACGATGATGGCGAAGACTTCCGCTCGGGCAACCTCGGCGCTGAGCTGTCGCAGGAGGGTGTGGGCCAGCTGTCTCTGAATCTGACGCTGTATCTCTGATGATAGGAACATCTGCTGTCGATTTTGTTGTCGCTCCAGCCACTTGGCCAACTGAGGACTCTCCAGAGCCATAGTGCGCAAAAGCTGGCGCAAGTTGCCCGTGTCTTGATCCCGACGTCGAAGGGGAAGACCTTGCGCTGAGAGAAGGATGATGGCGTGGAAGATGTGGCGCAGGGCTACCCGGTTGTGTTGTTGCTCCCTCTGTTTGCCCGTTAGCAGCAGCATCGCGGTCGAGCTGGGAGATCCTGCCTGTGCCAGCCTCTTCACCGCCTCCCTGTGGCAGTTGGTGTCTTCATGTCTGATGAACTTCAATGTGGCGTTTCTCCACGAATCAAAACCACGACATATGAATGCTCCATCGCGCTTTGTTATTCCACCCAGCAGGCCACGCTGTTCAGCCTCTGCACAGTTAGCACAGGTAGCCATCCGGCGGACTCTGTCGTACTGGAGCCATGCGAACCGTTTCCGCCAGTGAGGCTTGTACGAGCCGGCCTGAGCAGGACGGGAGCGCCGAGGACGGGGCTCTGGAAACGCAGAATTACATTTTTGGAATTGGGTTGGATACATTTCATTGATATCAAGCGGCAATCATGGTTCCGGTTCCGACTTTAAAGGCTTTACATCTCTCAATAAAGGTGACGTAGTTTGTATTTTGTATTCAAAATCATAGTAATACCGAGAAGAACCTACGTGTAGGAAAAAGGCATTTATAAGCGGACATATCTACGCTACAGACAAATGATCACCTAATTCTATAATGTATTATGTAAGTGGACTCATCCCAGTTCCTAACTACTCAGACTTCAGCTCATAGGGCAGATTATTAATGTGCATACGAATATATAACTTTAATACATGCGCCGTTTCGACGTATGCATGTTAAATGCGTCATCCAAGTGACATATACTTGGTGGTATCTGTTCATATCACTCGCAATGATCACATCTTTTATGAATGCCTCGTTAGACTGATCCATGCCATTCGATGTAACTAATAGGATGGTTAACCAGTGGCGGCTCGTCATATGAGGCAACTGAGGCCGGGCCTCACCTATTATTTAGGAAGAATGTGCTTTGAAATATTCATTGGTTGCCATAGAAAAAAGATGTGCGAGTGATTTCCATTCTGCACATCGCAGTACATTTTATTATGGCATATCACCGAAATTCTCCGGCTCTTCCATCACCCGCCAGTACGTTTGCCATACTACAGCAAACCACTACGAGCCGACTGAGGCCCGGCCGGCCTGCCGCCTCACCGCCTCCGCCCGTTCAGCCCAGCTACTGAGGCACCAGCGGGCGAACGCCGCTCAACCGACGCTGCCGCGCTGTGCCGACCAATGGTAGCCATCTGAGGCCCGGATGTTTTAAGCCTCAAAGCGATTATTCGGCTCCTAGGCGCCACATTTTTGTTTGAAAACTATCATCTGTTATCCATATTATGTTTTATTATCGTACCGCAGTCTGCTAGCGTCGGCGGCGGGCAGACCGTTGCCGGCCGAGTAAAGCGGCAACTTTTGAATCCCCTGCAACCGTGTGACGATGTTTCCATCGAACTGCGGTGTTCTTTAGATAAGTGAATATTCATCACCATAAGGATACAGGACATTCTTCAATATTACATGAGATATAACTTAATTTTGGCGTTATAATTCGTTACGGGTATGTGATGCTCCAGCAAATATCGCAGCGCGCGGCTTCATGTTTTTTTTCTTCGTTTTTTTTTGGGGGGGGAGGGGAGGGGACGGGTTCCCGCCCACCCCGTAGTCTGGCCTATAGCCATATGCCGCCGCGGGTGGGGAGGGGAACCACCCCCCTTCGGGGCGGGGAACCGAATGACTTGCGTCAGTAGCCAGACTCGAACCCGGAACTGGATTCCGAGTCCAACGCTCTACCAACTGAGCCACCCGGCCCCCCGGCTGCATGGTCCCAGGCCCGGCTGAGGCCGCCGCCAGTCCGGCCTCCAGAGGCTGGCGCAAATGCGCATGCGTAATACGATCTGCTCGAAGGCTCAGATTCCAATGCTGCCGCGAGGTGTCAGCCCAGGCACTAGATGGCGCCAGGTGCAACTTTTTGTTAAAAGCTGCCGGTTTTCTTTGCGTAGAGAACTGTGGCTGTTATCTGTATATAGTAGAGCTATGATTGAAAGCAAAGTCTTTGATATAATTTCCGAACTAAAGAGTTAAGATTTTGGCACCGCCGGATTCAATGGAGACCAAAAGGACACTCCCAAACGCCTGAAATCGGCCGTAAATTGGCTTACGTTCTGACATGATTTGAGAGAAAACCTAAGTAACTTGAACGGCTTATTTCATATTTGTTTCAGAATCTTAGGAACGTCATGAAAAGTGTGGGGGTGAAACTTCGATCTCGTCTTGAGTGAACCCCAACCCCCTATGCAAAATGTATTTGCGTAGGTATTTGAGCTCCTCTCGTCTTGATCTACATTTTACTGACCCAAATTTTCCTTATTAGACAAAAATAAAGATCTTATCAATAATTTTGAACAAATAGTGGGAGCATGGCCCCCGCCCCCGTTCTTACGCCTGTGATTTGTTAAGTTTGTTAACTAAACTCGCAAGTCGCAGCTGCTCCTCCGTTGCAACTTCTGGACTTGGGCCTCAGGTACTTTGAGGACCACGAGCCGCCACTGTGGTTAACCCGTTCGCCCGTTAACTCGTTAATGATTGAATGCAAAATTGAATGATTGAAGGATTTGATGCACTCACACCATGAGGATAGAGAGCGCTTGTGACGACAGCCGACAAGCAACCACCGATGTTCTGTGCCCTCTATATGAACTGACCGTCCACGGTGTCCTCGTCGCCACTGTTGGGCGGAGCAGCGCTCGACGCTAGGCGGCCGCTGGTCACGGTCGGCTCAGGAGCGGCGGCAGCCGGTCCGGGGCAGGACGGGAGAGGATCTGTCAAGGACAGTTTGAAATCAGTGAGATGAACGTATTGGATGCATTCACACCATGAGGATAGAGAGCGCTTGTGACGACAGCCGACAAGCAACCACCGATGTTCTGTGCCCTCTATATGAACTGACCGTCCACGGTGTCCTCGTCGCCACTGTTGTGCGGAGCAGCGCTCGACGCTAGGCGGCCGCTGGTCACGGTCGGCTCAGGAGCGGCGGCAGCCGGTCCGGGGCAGGACGGGAGAGGATCTGTCAAGGACAGTTTGAAATCAGTGAGATGAACGGATTGGATGCATTCACATCATGAGAATGCCGAGAATGGAAAAGTGAAGTGGCTTTAATGGATGACCTACGAACTGTTTCTGTTCACTGGTATGTCTTTGTGATATGAACTAATGGTTCATAGACTTTTGTCCATGCAAAATGTAATATCAGTAAAGCCTCTGCAAAATGCCCGCAAGAACGTGCAACTTTGAGTATTACCAATCAAAGCAAAATAGACAATGAGGTTGACATTTATGCATGAACTAACCATCAGCAGAACGTCTGCCACATGCAAAATGGTGCAGTTTCTGGCATTTCGCAGCCTGAGCGGCCAGCTCTTTTTCTTTTTTTCGTCTCCGTTTTTGGGAGCCACTTGCGTTTCTCCACATCGTGTTAACAAGTGGATGTCACCTGCGAATCAAGGGAGTGAATTACCCAATACTATGCTAATGCTTCCATAAATGTGCTCGTGTTGACCTTGCAGTGAGATGGAAGATACAGTGGAGCAACTGTTAACCTGTTTGACACATCAAATCGTGTGAAAACATGATGCCTGGTCCTGGATATCAAGGAAATGGAATGGAAGTCATAACATAAATAATATTGACTAGGTGCTTGCATTCAGCTTAGATAGGCACCAACCGGTGTGGTTTCCAATTTAGTCTAGATAAAAAGTTTCAAAGTTATTGCTGGCATTGCCAAATTGGGAGTGGAGGAGGCAGGCTGAAACTTGGTGGTAAGCATAGCACACGTGTGTGTTTGTTATCAGCACAGGAACATGACACCATTTCTGATGCAGTGCCAACTGCCGGCCCTGCTTCAAAGGCACATATACAGCCCCATCGGGCATATGATACTTGTCAAGTGCCACTTATGACTCACTGTCCTCAATGCACCATCACACTGCTTGCATCAGGATATTTGCACTTCACACTATTTACACAGGAAACAAAGAAACACAAATCAAAATAATGCATGTCACAGGACAACCGGACCTAAAACTATTACATGATTAGCCATTAGGTAGTGTATAACTACAGCAGATCCTAATCAAGAGGGTGGCCTATCCGACCTCAAGATGTGGGTCGAGGAGTCCATCCGATGCCTTCAAAACTGGTTCGAAGCTAACAGCCTAGAAATGAATCCGGACAAGACTGACTTTGCTCTTATTGGTACAAAATCCTCCCTCAAAATGGCGAACAATTTCAGCATAAACGTCTCTGGCTCGACCGTCATCCCATCCCCTACCATCAAAGTGTTGGGAGTCTTCCTCGACCAGCACCTCAACTGGGATCCTCATGTATCCGTGGTGGTGCGGAGGTGCAATGCCATCACCGCATCTCTGTATAAAATCTGCCATCACCTCACTCCTGACGTCCTTAAACTCCTCGTCCAAACACACGTTTTTCCTCATATCCTTTACTGCCTGTCCGCCTGGGGAGGGGCTGCCCAGTGCCGTCTGCATCGCGTTCAGAGGTGCCTGAACTTTGCCGCTCGGCTCGTCACCGGCGTGCGACGTAGTGACCATATTTCGCCAGCTCTCGCGTCTCTCGGGTGGGAGAGAGTAGAGGTACTGGTCGCCCGACACGACTGTACCAACGTGCACAAAGCCCTGATTAGTCAACAGTGGCATTGGGCGCTGCGTAACATGTTTACCAAGCGGTCTGACGTATCGGCCAGGAGCACTAGGGCTGCCGACGCCGGAGACCTTCATCTCGCAAAATGTAGACTGAATCAGACCCAGAAGGGTTTCTCGCACCGAGCAGTCCGCACGTGGAATGCGCTGCCACCAGCCGTGAAAGCCGCTCCGTCCAGGCGCGCATTTGTAGCCGCATTGGCAATAACCGAGTGCGTGACGTGAGCGAGTGCCACCAAATAGCCCGGCAAGCTATTTTCCCATCAGTGCCTACTGCCTATGCAAACTGTATTGTGTCGTGTACTACAAATGTCTTTACCACATGTACAGGAACCGTAATAGCCACGTTGTGGATGGTCTCCTAAATAAGTGAAATGAAATGAAATGAGGTACCGATCCTGACCGCCAAGGTACTAAGCTATGGAAAACATCATTTTTATCCGATCAGCGACTTGGGTGCACTATATTTAAAAGGAAGGACAGAAGGTCAATTTCCACTCGAAGAACAGACACACATTACAGTTCAAACTTCAAACTTTATCAAGCTTTTATCCTAACCTCACCTCACCTCACCTCACCTCACCTCACCTCACCTCACCTCACCTCACCTCACCTCACCTAACCCTTGGAGCCAGTTTTTTTAAGAAGTCCATCGGCCGAAATCCTCAATATGTTTTGACGTTTCGGTGATTTTAACTAAGTCATTTACGGTGACGAAGTTAGTCATTTTGGTGACGGGATTAATTTATTCCCGTTTTTGTTTGTGAAGTAAAATGCCTGCGATTTGTTCAGCTGACAAGGTACCTACTGAGATCCTAGTGGATGTTTTGGTTTACCCCAAAAAATGCACAATGCATTGCGCGGCATGTACTGATTTATATATTTGTTCTTACAATATTTAAGTTTTGCTAATTTTTGTAAAATAAATTAAACAATTTTCAAAACAAACTTTTTAACACGCGCCCTGGAGGGCCTCTGATAATTACACGCCCTGGAGGGGGGGGCGGATTTCGCCCCCCCCCCCCCCTACGATCTCGAAAACCACGCAACGTAGCGACAAGCGAAAAACGACGTTAGATAGCTCGAAACAAGCTCTTTCGAAAGTATTTCGTTCATTTTTTTTCTCAGGCCAATATTGAGGTCACCAGAGGTCATCAAGGGTCAGATTTTCAAGTTTTCAAGATTTCGCTTCTAACACCCCCAAATATCTCGGGAACTATGATAGTTAGCAGCAAACGGGAAAAAAGCAATCGAAAGCCCTTGAAAAATGCAATCGACATAGGTGTCCTCAGATTTGAGCTCAGGTCAATAGTTTAGGCTCCAGAGGTCATCAAATGTCAAAAAGGTGATTTTTTTGCAAAACTGTTTTTCGCAAATAACTTTTTACCTAATAAAGATAAAGCAAAAGTGTTTACGCCATTGCGTTTGTCTCGTCAAGGCGCTTCGAATCATATTAATGGTGATCGGGTTAGGTCAACTGAGAAATTTGACCTCAGGTCAAGGTCAAGTGGTGACTCAAGTTGGTCATGTTGCATATTGGGAGACGTGTCTCGACGAGACAAACACATTGGTACCATTTTATCTTCTCTATCTTCATTATGTCGATAGTTATTGACAAAACAATGTTGGCGGTCGCGAAATTGACCTGACCTTAGGTCACCGATATTAGAAATCCGAGATCAACAAATTGTTGGTATCTATGACCTTATGAAGCCCTGCAATATTGAAACTGATCGGCGTAAAACTGTGGCTGTGGTACTACTGCAAACGTTTTGGAGTTGAGGTCATCACGTGACCTGATCTGGTGACCTGACCTGAGATGACCCGAGGCCAAAATTTTTACATAATGTGGGAAGTTCTTTTCTAAACAGGTGTGCAAAAACGGCGGCGCTGCGCGCCGCCGTTTTTGCGCTATCCTCGAAAAACCGGAGGGGTGGGTGGATTTCGCCCCCCCCCCCCTCCAGGGCGCGTGTTAATATTAAATAATATTTCCTAGATGGCACTGCTCAAGGACAGTTCGCCTCTTAGGTCAGCCGAGATAACTAGACCAAATGGTCTAAATCAAGGCCGTACAAGAGGCGTGTATTTTTAGTAAGTGCGATACTGCAGTGCGATATTTTTAACCACCAATTTGTGTGAAATAGAGATATTGTATCGAAAGAAAAGCCATCACAGCCTTAACCCTCGCCAGTGCAGGGGGGGTGGATGCCACCCCCCCCCCCCCCCCCCCCCTCGGTTTTTCGGGAATAACTCGCGTAAATATCAACCGATTGCGATGAAACTTTCAGTACCCTACTTTTGAACAATTTTACACATATTCTGAAAATTTTGAACTTGTAGGTCACATGACCCGTGACCTATGACCTGTTTTCAAGGTCATGTCAGGCGCAACTGGCGTCCCGTAGTATTGATCCTTGTAACTTGTGCAGTTTCCGATTGTTTGTTGTTCAGGAGCATATGCACAGGTGTTTTCAGGTGACAGTTGTGGTTTCCATTGAGATTGTGACCTCGATTGACCTTTTCAGAGGTCAACCGAGGTCACTGACCTCCGATGACCTCATATTACTTGTTTGGCTTCTGGCAGTTTCTAGGACATTTTGTGACGCTGATTTCAAATATGGGATCCATTTTACATAATTATATGTTCCACTGGGGTCATGCGCCCCCACAGGTCAACCGAGGTCACTGACCTCAAATGACCTGACATGACCTTTTTGGAATTTGGCAGTTTCTAGGACGTTTTGTGACGCTGATTTCAAATTTGGCACCCATTTTGCATAATTATATGCTCATTCGCGATTCTAGCTCGACTAAATTCAATTTATACGCATTTACAATTTGGTTGACTTTTGGGTCATTGACATGACCTCAGAGGTCATCTAATGACCTCAGAGGTCATCTAATGACCTAGGACCTTAAAATCGGGTGTCAATGGCTTCCTCTCGTGACAAGCAACACGCTCGTTGTTGAATCGAAGCTCTAGCTCAATTAGGGGCGAAACGCTAGGGGGGGTTGTACCCCCCCCCCCCCCCTGCACGGTCACGCACTGATCGGACGCTGCACGGGCGAGGGTTAAGGCTCTGTAGCCCAGTGGCCTGAATTGTATGCAGGGGCCGGTTCAAATCCTGGCGACGGCTTTTAGCTTTTTAGTCATTATGGCTACGATCGAATCTTAGGTTTCGTCCCGATCGGACTTAATGGCTGCGAGCGAATCGTAGGTTTCGTCCCGATCGGACTTAATGGCTAAGAGCGAATCTTAGGTTTCGTGCCGATCGGACTTAACCCGGCATTGACTGGGGTCTCAGCAGAACGCCAATGACTGGGGGGGGGGGGGGGGGGGGGGCGTTAAACGCCCCCCCCCCCTGGTTATCTTCCGAACCAATAATCACAGCGAGACGCGCAAGGCGGCAAACGAAAGCTCTCAATGAGACGAATCTAAAGCATGGTCAAAAATTTCAAAGTCAGGTCAAATGTCAGGTCACGGTCAGGTCAAAGGTCAAAATCGGCGTATTTGAGTTTATGGGCCATACTTTCCATCCAAAGCCTTCGATTGCGACCAGTTTCACCCAAAGTGCTGCCAAAGGTATGATACATATCCCGCATGAGCTAAAGTGAGATTGTTGGCCAAGTTCAAGGTCAAGGTCAGGTCACAAAAGGTCACTATGCTCAAAATATCTACGAAAGTCATGCAACACATGTTTTATGAGTTATTTTCCACGTATAATTCGATAGTGACAGTCATTTTACCACCTGACTTCATTTACGTGAAGTAAATGTCAATTTCAGGTCAAGTTCAGGTCACCGAAGGTCAACATTTTTAATTGATAAATCTAAACAACAAAGGCATGTTGCTGGACCATTTTTGCCTCAGAAATACAGTGGTGGCATTTATTTGTCTGTATCTAGTCAATAAAAGCCAAAAAACGCAATTTCAAAATATGACGTCATGAGTTACCCATACTTTAGATGTCATAAGTCAGCCAAAAATGGAGATATCAGATTGAAATTTGGTATAGTAGTTGCCTAAGTATGGTTCTCTGACATATCTTCCGGTTTTTTGAATATTTTTGAAATTTTTGATTTTGTGATAATTTTCCCCAAAAAAACGTTTTTTGAGTTTTTTGGGGTCAAAAACTAAAATTTTCAAAAATCTGAGATAGCCAGTTGGTAGCCGTTGCCATTTGCTATCTTTTGGCGTTTTTCGATTGCATTTTGCTTCAAATGTGGCATTTGTACAGCCTGGCAAAGTTTAGCTGATTTTGGTGCAAAACTCGAGTGTAGTGACGTCACTAAATTCGCTATAACTCGAACAAATTTCGACATTTTTTTCATTTTTGCACACAAGACGTAAAAATGATGTATAAGAAGGTACCCGAAGTTTCACGTTGATAGCGCTATTAGTTTTCCAGCTATTGCGAAAATTCATCAGGGGGGGACGTTAAACGCCCCCCCCCCCCAGTCAATGGCGGGTTAATGGCTACGAGCATAGGCGTAGGAACAGGGGGGGAGGGGGGGGGGCAGCCCCCCCCCCCCCCCAACATTTTGGATTTTAACATTACGCCTATGGGCGTTGCATGGAAGGAATATACTTCAGAATGCCTCCGCCCCCCCCCCCCCCCCCCCCAACTTGAACATAGTTCCTGCGCCCCTGGCTACGAGTGAATCTTAGGTTTCGTCCCGATCGGACTGAATGGCGGGGTTAGGTTAGGTTAGGTTGTGGGTATGCGTGCTCAATGATAAATGGATGGTTTTGTCCTGGATAGTCGGTTGGGAATTTGGATACTGGAAACTGGGTTAGACGCGGTAAAACAGTGGTAAAACAGTGGTAAAAAGAAGGAGAATCAAAAGGGTCGCTCGGTCGGACGATACTTAGTCTTCACAAACACTTAGGTTACGACTTGGCTTTATTTACAGCCTCAACAACGTGCCCAGACGGGGTGGCCGGAAGAAGAATGGGGGGGAGTAACAATGCCAAATATGCAAACAGAAAACATTTTAAGATACGACACAAATTAAATGGTACACAAGTGAACAACGAACGGCGAACTAATAATGTAAAAATGCGCGACAATAAAATAACGATACACAAATAAGCAGGTCAATTTACGTTGTACCAAAAGGCATACAAAAAGAGATTGAGGTTAACACGTAGAGATATAAACAAAAAGACTTGTGTTGACAATCAGCGGATTGTCGTCCGTCAGTAACGGCAGCTGTGGCGCGCCGTCGTTAACTGTGGCGCGCCGGCCTAGCAAGAAAGTAAGCAAAGAGAGAGTGGACGCCGCAATTAAATCAAAAAGGCACGGCACCACAAGGTTAGGTTAGATTAGTTGTATCCTGTCTGGTCCATGGGGATCGTCAAAACGCTGGTTTTTGGTAATCGCTGGTTAAAAAATAGCGCACTGCAGTATCGCACTTACTAAAAAATACACGCGTACAAGAGGGAGTAGGGCCTGAACGAGCCATGAGGTCAGAAACCATAGGAGTCGAGCTGTCGTCTTCGTTGCTGTAAACTTACCTGGGTCACCAAATGACCTTGACCTGAGCCCCTGAGGTCAAATTTTGAAGTTGACCTAACCAGGTCACAATTGATGTGTCGAAGCGCCTTGACGAGAAAAACATATTGGTGTTAAAATTATTGCTTTATGTTTAACCGATAAAACGTTATTAAGGATTGTTTGGGGAAAATGCCCTCGTGACTTTTGGTGACCTCTGGAGTCTAAACTATTGACCTGAGCTAAAATTTGAGGACATAAATTGGGACTCCATTTTTCAAGAGCCTTCGACTGCTGTTCTCTGTTCGTTCTTAGCTATCATAGTTACCGAGATATTTGGGGGTGTTCGAAGCGAAGTCCTAACACTGGAAAATCTGACTTTTGATGACCTCTGGTGACCTCGATATTGACCTAAGTCAAATAATACATGCAGTAACTTCGAATGTCCTTGTCAAGAGTTTTTGAACGCCTTTTCCGCGTCTTTCTAGCCCTTTTAGTTTTTGAGTTAGTGGGCGTGGGTTAATTTTGACCCCCCCCCCCCCCCCACACACACACACACCAGGGCGAAGTTGTCCAGAGGCCCACCGGGACGCGGGTTAAGCACAGAAGGGCCTCCCGCAAGCACAGAGGGCCTCCTTTGTGTTCTGACGGGACCTCCTTTAAGCTTAGAGGGGCCTCCCTTAACCACAGAGGGCCTCTTTTAAGCACAGAGGGGTCTCCTTCAAGCACAGGGGGTCTCCTTCAAGCACAGGGGGCCTCTTTTAAGCACAGGGGGCCTCTTTTAAGCACAAAGGGGCCTCCTTCAAGCACAGGGGGCCTCCTTTAAGCACAGGGGGCCTCATTTAAGCACAGGGGGCCTCCTTCAAGCACAGGGGGCCTCTTTTAAGCACAAAGGGGCCTCCTTCAAGCACAGGGGGCCTCCTTTAAGCACAGGGGGCCTTCTTTAAGAACAGAGGGACCTCCTTCAAGCACAGGGGGCTTCTTTTAAGCACAGGGGCCCTCCTTTAAGCGCAAAGGGGATCCTCTAAGCACAGAGGGGCCTCCTTTAAGAACAGAGGGACCTCCTCCAAGCACAGGGGGGCCTCCTTTAAGCGCGGAGGGGCCTCCTTCAAGCACAGAGGGGCCTCCGTCAAGCACAGGGGGTGTCCTTCAAGCACAGGGCGCCTCCTTTAAGCACAGGGGCCTCCTTTAAGAACAGAGGGGCCTCCTTCAAGCACAGGGGGCCTCCTTTAAGCGCAGAGGGGCCTCCTTCAAGCACAGGGGGCCTCCTTTAAACACAGGGGGCCTCTTTTAAGCAGAGGGACCTCCTTCAATCACAGGGGGCCTCCTTTAAGCACAGAGGGGCCTCCTTTAAGCGCAGAGGGGCCTCCTTTAAGCGCAAAGGGGCACCCTCTAAGCACAGGGGGCTTCCTTTAAGAACAGAGGGGCCTCCTTCAAGCACAGGGGGCCTCCTTTAAGCGCGGAGGGGCCTCCTTCAAGCACAGATGGGCCTCCGTCAAGCACAGGGGGTCTCCTTCAAGCACAGGGGGGCCTCCTTTAAGCGCAGAGGGGCCTCCTTCAAGCACAGGGGGCCTCCTTTAAACACAGGGGGCCTCTTTTAAGCACAGGGGAGCCTCCTGTAAGCTCAAAGGGGCATCCTTCAAGCACAGAAGGGCCTCCTGTCCTCCTGTAGGGGCCTCTTTTTCGTAAGGGGGCCTCCTTATCAAAGAAACATTGGGGATGCAAAAGGAACATTGGGGATGCAAAATTCAACATTGGGGGTGCAAGTGCATCCTCAAAAGTATACAAAGTTTCACCCCTGAGCTCTGCTGATGCGAGGAAGCAGGTGCAGGACGCACGTTTTGTCAGCAGGCACGGACATTGGCGCATGCGGCAGTGGCGCAATTGAAGGCGGGCTTGTAAACAAAGCAAAGAGCGCTTGTTTCGGGTTGAAAGCAGCGAACTCTGTCCTATCTTTCACAATCACTTGCCTGCCTTTGCTGTATTATTATCTTTTTGGTTTCCGCGCACATGCGTTAGAAT
Organism: Chirona hameri; assembly: GCA_036785665.1. Lineage (NCBI taxonomy): Eukaryota > Metazoa > Arthropoda > Thecostraca > Balanomorpha > Balanidae > Chirona > Chirona hameri. The sequence goes on along the minus strand of JAXIVJ010000339.1, from coordinate 217,153 downwards.
ATGTCCTTTCTGCGCCACATCTGTACGGCTGCCATTTTGTTGGCAGCTGATTTGGACCCAATCTGTCAGCCCAGCGCTATGGGCGGAGTCTATTCCCTGCTGCCAACAGCCGACAGCTGATTTGAAACAGGGCTCGGGTAAAATCAGCTGGCTATGTTGTTTCCCGCCCATTTCTGCTGCGGTTGAAACTGAGTCGCATGGCTCGCGTATACTTTCGCCGCATACGGCTCCTGACTGTTGCATGGGAGGAGGAAACGCGCGACGAAGATTTGCGGACGAAGAAATGCGCTACGAAACAATGCTGGACGAAGAATTGTCCGGACACCCTGTGTGATGTGATGTGACGTTCGCTAGAAACACTGAAGGTTGAGGTGAGTTAATATGTATATATTGCCTGATTGATATGGAGTTGTACAAAATGCTGCATTTGTCATGTGACGTGATGTGTTGATAACCGTTTGGTGGAGTTCCATCTTCAGTTGATGCGGTCATAGCCCCACAAACTTTGAGTTTGCTCCACCAACTTTGGCCAGATTTGATGGCATTTTAACATTAGCCAGCCATCCATTTGTAAACTCTCTAATATGACTCAATATGCCACACCAATTTTCTGAAAATCTGCCCATTTTAATAAGCTGTGCCATTGGAGTTGGGTTTGTCACAAAGTACCTACCTATCACACTAGAACGTTTACAGGTAGAACCGCCATTGCTGCACAGTATCTTCCATGACGTTACTGAGGGCATACTTAGTATCTGGCATAGCAAGCTAAATATATGGAACACTACTTTGCAAGTGACATACATGTAAAGTACATCATCAATAATGTATGTTAGACAGTATCAAGTCTCATATTAATGACAAGAAAACTCAGGGATCCAAAAAGTAATGTCGCTGTGACGTCGCTGGGGGCATTTATTGAACAGCTTATTGGAATGACAACAGCCTGGGTTCAACTGGGCTTCCATTGGTTCAGAACTACAGATGGAACAAGAAGTGGCACTGGTGGTAGGTTACAGAATGACGAGGCAGGAGTATAGGAACATGGCAAAAATTTGGTAATAGTTCAGTCATTCACCTCCCTGGTTAATGGTGTTCTTGAGGTCCCTAATATAAAAAAGAGTATTATTATGACAGACAGGAACGTGTACCAGTAATACCAGAGCTATGACGCCACCAAAAACGATACATGATCAAACATGACCTAACCTTTACAGCAATTACAGTCACAGGGACCTATGTTTAGAACGCTCTGTTCGCTGCACTGCAGAACCTACAGGGGGCTGAAGGGGGGCTGTCCCCTGTACCCCTCCCCAGACTATCTTGTAGACAGTCAAAAATATTGCTTTTTCTTTCAATACCACTTTTCAATATGTTGTAATGTTACTGTCAGCTGACTATTCTTCTTCCATTAGGGACCTAAAGAACACCATAAACTGGGGAGGGGAATTACTGAGCTAATACCAAATGTACCTACAGCACATGTTAAGGTGTGACCGATGGTAATCATATTTTGGCGGACATTCTTCATTGTGATAATTTTTCCTGATCATAATGCGGAGCATATAGGAGTCAAATAGTTGATCATCCTGTTTAGTGATGACCTTACCCTACCTTATCTTATGGACGCTTGCTTCCTTCAAAATTAGATTAGATACATACTTAACAGAGAAGGGGGGCTTACATACTTTACAAACATGTTGTGTTCATAAATATTCATGGGATTAGGCTGCTTTTAGGCAGGTAGAGTAAAATAGAGTTAACAAAACCACAGCCTCATACTATGTAATATTTAATACAAAATGAAACAAAAGGGATGACGGTTTCAGGCATAAGTTCCTCAGGTAGAGTAAGCTGATTTGAAGGGGCGAGATTGGTGGAGGGAGGGGGGGGGGGTGCAACCTCGGATGGGCCTGAGAGGCTCTTTGTTGCATTTTTCTTTTATGTCTTTATGGTCATCAGGACATGGTGGCCAAATTCACAAATTTAGGGGAATGAATGATGCCTAAATTGCTTGTTTGATCACATATCTTGGGATGCAGGAGGTGTACAGGTCTAAAAACATGACTATTAGGCTAGAATTTTCATGTGTTTTAGCTAGACATCCCACATTTCATGATATCTCATCTGGGAACATTGCATAATTTTGGCATCTCTTCCCCTAACTCTCTGAATTTGGCCACACTGCATCAGGATATAAGACCCAAAGACCTGTAAGACCCACTCTTACCAAGCTCTGTAGTTGTGTCCTATCTCAGTCTGTCAAGAATGTAGTACCAAATTGATTCCCAGTGGGTATCCAACCTACTCTTGAATATATTGAGGGAAGGTGAAGGCACAGCAGCAGCAGGGAGCCCATTCCAGTCATTGATGATGCTGATGGCAAAATAGTTCTGTCTGACATGACATGATGCATTTTCAGAATTGTTTTCAAAAACATGACAAAACCGATACAATTGAAGGGTAGCCAAACTGACTGAATAGGTACCAAACAGATTTAAGTTCTACAATTAAATAACTGAATATTGTCCAAATGTAAGTTTGGCAAAATCCTGCATATGTAAATGCATTTGAGAGAAACAAATAGGTCAGTGTTAGCGATCATGAACATAATCTGAATTAAAGCATAGGGTTCTACTTTCCTGTACTGGGAAATTTACAAAGCAATACATATTACCTAATATTTGTTGTCAAAACAATCCGAATATTTCAAGAATGCAATATTTTATTTTGCATATGACATGCTGTTTGATAAATCTTCTTCATTTTATCTAAATACAATCAATTATAGATTTTAAAATATTTTATATGACTAAAATGGAGAATTTGTAAATAATCTATTTCATTTCAGTTACTAGCATGTAGTGTGCATGCATAGGTGTGCTACTTGCCTTGAGATGTTCTTCGGTTTAGATCCCTTACTTTGGTGCCCATTTTGATCTATATCAACCTTGACATTTCCCAGGCAGCCAGCCACAAGAATGTAGAACAAATTGTGTCCAAGCCCAACTTCTGCGTGACGTCATGCAAGGTTTGACAATCATTTTTTCCTCACACATTCTATTTTGTTGTGCTACGCATACATTAAAATCACACTTTTGGTTGTTACCTATCTTGATAATAAGACTGAAATAAACTTAAATTGCATAGCTAAAAGCATCCATTGACGTCATAGAAAATTAGTTAGCCACAGCAGAATGTCACCATTCGCGAATAATTATTTTATTTAATATTTTATTTATAAATTCGTTTTTTTCTTCTCGAAAATGATATAAGGGTAACTTCGGAAACTGTTTAGAACCATTATTATCTGTGACACGATCTATTAAATGAATTCAACAGTGAAACAACATTTTCCTTGGCTTACATTCTGTGCTTGCGTAACCGGCGCACATGAGACAAATGGCATATTGTATAATGCATTGTATAATGGATTACTCACATCACATGGGATGAAGAGTTGCAGGGTTAGCTGGGGCTTGGAAACATTATAATACAAACTTTTTCTGTTCCATGTCCAATGTCCATGCATATTCTTTACCAAGAACATTAGCATAGGCATACACTGCATAAGTAGGTGAGAACCATTGAGGATATGAAGGTATACTTTGATATATGAAAGGCCTAAAGCTCTGATCAGGACCAGACTGAAATATATGTTTTGTTACTACTGTGTTCCACCTTACCTTGCCTTACCTTACAATATACAGAATTTAGAGAGTACACTTGTTGGTTGATTTTGGTATGTTGCGTTCTGATAGGGGTGGTGTCCTAGGATTGCAAAATTTGGGTGGAAAATGACACCCTATGGATGACATTTGTCCACTCCTTTCCCCAGTTTTACTGGAATTTTCCACTCCCTAAATTTAAGCCTTATCCCGTTTTCCTAACCCGTTTTCCTAACCTGTTTTCCTAACCCGTTTTCCTCCACAGGCTGAAAAGTATTATCATTTGTAACAGCCAATTCTGATGGGTCAATTTTGTCAAAGCTGAGCTCATCATATGGTCTTTTTAGGCTGAATATTCCACTCTTAATGCTTATTTTTGGCTGAATTTCCCACTCCACACCCTTTCTTCAAAGCAATCCTAGGACCCTGTAGGGGTGGTACCACAGCGTGTGGCACATGCAAATGTCAAAATGAACCAAAATCATTCTTGATCAAAAATGGCATTATTCATGTAAGCATTAATTTATATGATGAAGCATGCAGCGCTCAGGATGTACTCCCTTTTGGCGGATTTGAAAAAGGAATCATGAACAATTTAATACAACTTAATTTAGCTTTACCTGAGCGCGCCCGTTCAGTCATTTCCCAAAAAGGCGTTTTACTGGTGAGGTATAATAGGTATATAGGTGTTTAATATTATCAATGGTTTTCAGATTTCGGTCACACAACATTGTAACCTTACATAATTTTGTTTGCAGTATGTTGAACAAAAAGGTATGTTGAATGTTGTGTATTGCAGTATGTATATTTTATATATTTAACTGTTGAAACGACTTTGATAGATGCTTTAGGGAAAAAGTTATGTGATGCCCGATATTTGACCTTGTGGGCACTCTTTGACCTGAGGTCAAATGAGTGCCTCCGCAAGACATGCTTTCAGGTTTTGAATACACTCTAAGACACAAGCATTTTGTATAAGTTTGAACCCATATGTACCAGTACCACTCTAACCCCTTCAAAACTCAGCTGTAAACAATGTGCCCTACACTCTGGATGCACAGCTGCCGGTCTGCTTGGTAGCAGTTGATCATCAAGCGTCATCTACAACAGCTTCAATTGTGGTGCTCCATTACAAAATCCAGTGTCCCAAACTTTCATTTTTGCTTGGGTGTCAGAGGAAAATTCTAGCCAAAATAGACCATGAGAGTGGAAAATTATGTACAAAATGGTACAATATTGATTTCTGTTCTGAATATGAAAAGCAGAGTAGTTTTTGTTGAAATCAAGTACTTTTAGTCAATACCAATACCTTTTTATGTCAGAATCAATATCACAATTCATAATTTGGGAGTGGAAATTTCACTTCAAAAATAGGGAAGTGAGAGTGAAAAATTATTGACATTTGGGTGTCATTTCCCACCCAAATCGACAAATTTTGGGACTGCAAAATCTGATCCTTCATTGGTATGATTGTATCTGTGACAAAGTTGGGACCCATCTGTACCAATATTTATAGAAGTTATGTTTTATCAGCAATGTTTCTGCCTAGTCATGTCATCATGGTCAAATTACGTTCTGATCATTTATTATAAATGTGATGCTGGATTATTATTTTTGTAATGCTTTTAAAATGATTTTGCTGTAGGATTACCCTAATACTGATACCCTATTTATGTAAGAGTCCCACTACCATTAATCAAAAGGATGTTCTTTGTGATGCAGAGTGTGAATGGAGCCTCAAATGTTTTTAGACATTTAACTTATAAATAAATCAGATAGGGTAACGATTTGGTGTTCAGACACATTCTAGCCTCAGAGTTGTCATGCTATCCGAGTAGATGATACTGACACATGGTGCTTTAGTGCAACTCTATTGTTACGAGCGAGCGTGAAGTGTTCGCGAGTCCTTACTGAATACAGGATTTTTATCACATATAAGCGGCCGACCGTAACGCGATCTTTGGAATCCTGCATCCGATTGACAAGCGGTATTCGCCATCTGATAGCCCATTCAATCAATTATGTTATTGTGGTTCCCAGCCTTGCCATGTTTGCCATTTTCTGGACTTTTTGGATCCAAAGAATTTTGCTCTCTTCATTTTTTCTGGAAATTTGCTCTCTTTTCACCTGATCTTTCTGACATTGTAGTTAAAATACAGTTCAATTTTCCTCACAAGGATTTAATATCCATTACAAATAAGGATATTTTACTTTCGAAGTAAAATAATAATAAAAAATGAAAATATAAATTTTCCTACACGAAAATTGTACTCTCCACCTATGGATTTTTACTCTCCTGCACCAGGTCATGAAACGAAAAATCCAACACTGGTGGTGCCAGTCCGCGGCGATTAAAGGTCACCGCCGGAGTCAGCCGCGCCTGAACGACGGACGGCATAACGGCCAGGGGTTCGCTCTCCCACCGGTGACACGGTATAACAATGTTCAGCCGGGCGCCGGTCAAACTGAGTAAACAAAAACAAAATGTATCACGCAGAAGTATTTCGTATATTTGTAGGTATACAAGGTTTGGTGTGGTTACTATTTGTGACGAGCCCTGTGTATGCTTTCAGAAAAGTCAGCTGAAGCGCTGACGCGGCTGTTCCGCTGCAACTTCGGAAACATCGTGGGTCCAGACACCAGCGCTGATGCGCCACGTATACTGAACGGTGCGGTAAAAGTGGAGGGGGGGGGGGGAACTGTTCGAAGTCACTGACCGTTCAAGAAGCTCCCTCCTATGGGGCGCCGTCGTGCTGATTTTTAACCAGAAGTGCAGTGGGCCAGAGGGGCATCTGGGAAACTTCCTGATGAACCGTATCTTCGGCTACACGGAGGTGGTAAAGGTACCTCGCGTACTCAAACCTGTGGTGGATCTTCTCACCCAGTGAAGGTAGGGGCTGGCGCGGACACGGTGCCGCTGACTCGCGGAGGCCAGCGCTGGCGTGGACATGGTGTCGCGGATTCGCGGAGGCCGTTACTGGTGTGGACATGGTGATGTTTACTCGCGGAGGCCGGTGCTGGTGCGGGCATGGTGTCACTGACTCGCGGCGGCCGGCCCTGGTGTGGACATGGTGCCGCGGACTCGCGGAGGCCGGCTCTGGTGCGAACATGTTGCCGCGGACTCGCGGAGGCCGGAGCTGGTGTGGACATGGTGCCGCTGGCTCGCGACAGCCGGCTCTGGTGCGGACATGTTGCCGCGGACTTGCTGTTGGTGGTGATTCAGATCCAGATAATACATCAATTAATACTTGTTGGTATTTTGCAGTCGTCTTGCTGAGAAACGCGTGACATGTTTTATCACATTATGGTTGATCCACTTACCACTCGTGTAACTACTAACGTTCCCGCCGCCACCTACAAGCCGGCGAGGCAGGACCAGTGCAGGCTGTTACTGGGAATCGAACACACGACCTTCAGATAATAGCGAATGACACGACTCCCAGAAGAATAGTCAAATACCGGATACAATTCCGAGGCATTCCGTCTATGACCCGCCAGATCGGAGTTCGCATACACTTCTTTAAAGAGTTCGAGAATGAAGTCGCATTTGCCGCGTATTATGACCCACATAGTCGGGGTCGCTGCACTCTAGCTAAATGGGTTCGTGAGGAGAGCCACTTTCCCGAGTTAACTGACCCGCGTGGTCGGAGTCAACGTACTCGCATTTTCCACATATACTGATTTTACCCGCATTTTCAAAGTCAGCGTACTCGCGAATTGAGAGTAAGCGAAGCGAGTCATATTTTACCGCGTCGTCTGACCCCAGGACCAATCGGACATTCTGACACGGTATTCTGACTCGAGAAAGAAGAGTAAATTCGCCATTGAAGGGTCAAAATTGTTATCAGTGCAGTATCTCACATGGGAGAACACCAGCGCATCGATGATCTTTGGTAGAACACTCGGTGGGAGAACCTGCTTGGCATTCAGTATTCCTATGAGTATGCCGGTACATTTACCTACCACATGAGAAATATGATCCTCATAGGACAGATAAGGGTCCATGATAACTCCGAGGTTCTTAACTGTTTTGGAGCACTGCATCGTTTGTTCCATAAACACGATGGACTGACACTGGTCCTTGAACTGACAGATTTGGCGGCGGTCCCCACACAACAACAGCTCGGTTTTACTGGCGTTCACCAACATACCATTCTGCATGAACCACGTGCACATCACATCCAACACCGACTCCAGTGACCGCTTCATTTCATCCAGCCTAGCGCGAGGGCCCGTGATGGCCAACTGGCTATCGTCGGCGTAGCGCACGACGGTGACGCGGAAGCCGTTGATGTAATGTGGGATGAAGCATGCGATGTCATTGCTGAAGATGTTATATAATAATGGACCCAAGCACGAACCTTGGAATGTGCCGATTGTGATGTCGCGAGGTTCTGAAAGCGTCTGTCCCACTCTAACGCGTTGAGTATGACCTAGAAAGCTTTGGATCCAACCCGTTGATATTTGAAGCTGTCGCAGCTTGGTTAGCAGCATGGAATGGTCCACCACATCAAAACAGCGACTCAGGTCAATCAGAGTAAGAAGAGTTACTTCAGAGTCGTCCATGCCTTGCAATATTGTATCAGTAATGGTTAAAAGAGCGGTGCATGTCGAATGTTTTTCCATAAAACCATGTTGATCAGAGCTAAAAAGACCGTGATGCACCAGGAATGAAGTGAGCTGATGATATACTAGCTTTTCTACAAGCTTACAAATGGTTGGGACGATTGTGACGGGCCTGAAATTCGATGCCTCAGATGGGTCGTTCCTTTTGTGAATGGGTATAACTATGGCACGCTTCCAACTGGACGGAACCGTTTCAGTCACAAGGCTGGTATTGATTATCTGTAGAATAATTTTGCCAATAACCGGAAAACAAAGCTTTAAAATTTGCACAGGGATGTCACCTTCCACACCCGAATCTTTGTTATGCATAGAGAACAAGGCGCGTTGCACCTGTTTTAAAGTGACTGGGATTATATTCAGAGCCCCAGTGTTCACACGTGGGAGACGGACATGCAACTCCTCGCGGTTTGACTGTTGATACTGAGTGGTGACTAGATCTCGCGTCTCTGTACTTACTGAAGTAAAGTAGCTATTCATCTCGTCTGGTGTCAGGTTCTCAGGTTGGGTGGGCGGACCGCAATTGGGAGCTATTACTGGCTGCAGCAGCCGGAACAATGAGGAGGGTGTGCTGTTGATTCGCTCGGTAATGCTATCCCGCGTGTCCCTACGGATGGCCCGTTTGACCTGCGTATTAAGTCGATGGTAAGCCCCTCTGTCAGTCCCTGCCCTAGCCTCCCTGCGTTGACTCATTAAGTCCCGTGTATCGTCGCTAATCGGCGGTGGAGCAGGATTACGCACGCGGTATCTGCGGATGGGGGCGTGAGCATCGAGTATGCGGTTCATTTCAGCTGAGAAGCAATTCCACTGATCCTCACAGGTGTCCTCCCGCCTGACAACTGCACGCCAATCTACATCACTGACATTAGACACTAGCGCCACCTTGTCTAACCTACGCCAATTGCGACCTATGCGATACATGGGTCTGGACCTGGTGCGAGGTATGACAGTGGTAATCGTTACACGGTGATGGTGGGATGTGTAATCACAAGGTTGAATCGAACACAGGCGGATTAGGTCCCTGGCCCAGCGCGTCAGACATCAGAACCACATCAAGCACAGACCTGTAGCCTTAATCATAAAGAATTTTTACAATCTTACTACTGTAGTAGAATTGCAGTTTCAAGTTTACTACTTACTACTGTCGCGTGTTTCATAAAGCGTAGTACTTTGTATTGTTGTAGGTTAGTAAAAATGACATGATAGTAATCTGCTGCGTGAAAGACAAAACAAGGACTTTATAAATTGCTGTGTGTTCGAGTCCGTAGTAGCCGCCAGCTCCACACGCGTCGGCGACTCAGAGAAGACTGTATTTCTCCCGCAGGCGCACTGCCACCTAGCGGAGGACTCGGCTAACCGATCAGACTCACACACCCCCCCACCAGTCAACCGGCGGGTGACGTGCATAAACATAAGGTCAAAATTAAGGTCAAAATAAAACACCACGAGAAAGAAGACCGTACGGTGCGATTACTGTTTACATCAGCTCGATAAGGCGCTCTGGCTGGCGGCGGGGTCGCTCAGAGCGCCGTGGTGCCTCGAGTGGCGGGCCGGCCACCGGAGCCGCTGGCAGCGGCTGCAGCGGCGGCGGCTGCAGTGGCAGCGGCGGAGGCGGCTGCACCGGCCCGGCATCAGAGGCGGTGGGCGGCGGCGGCCCGGGCAGGGGAGGCCTTGGCAGGGGTGGCCCGGGCAGGGGCACGGTGACAGCAGTGTCCGGGTGGGCGTGGGCGTATCGTTGGCGGAGGTGGCGCCTGTTGCGGGTGAGGACACGGCCGCTGGGCAGGCGGATGAAGTAACGCCGATGCGGGCCGACGTCGGTGATTACGCCGTGACGGTCCCAGGTGCCGGTCGCCGGATCCTGCAAGGCGACTTGCGATCCGATGTGGAGAGCAGGCAGGTCACGGGCGTGCTGGTTGTAGGCCGTCCGGGTGCGTTCCTGGCGTGCGGCAGCGGCGCGCTCGGCATCGTCGGCTGCCCGCTGCCACTGGGGGGCAAACGAGCGCCGGTGGGCGGGTAGCATGTCTCTTGCCGGTGAGTTGAGAAGGATTTGGGCAGGCGACCTGCCGTCGGGGCCAGGCGTGTTTCGGTGCTGCAGTATTCCCCGCGCCCAGCTGTCGCTGTTCATGTGTCCGTCACGCCAGCAGCGGCGGATGAGTTTGGAGGCAAACTTGACGGCGGCTTCGGCTCGGCCGGTGGACTGGGCGTAGTGAGGAGAAGAGGTGCGGTGTAGCACGGCCCAGTTTTTCAGGAAGGCCTGGAAGGCGGCTGAGGTGAACTGGGGACCATTGTCGGACCAGAGGACTTCTGGGGCTCCGGCCAGGCAGAAGATGCCACGGAGTTCCCTGATGAGCGTCGAGGCACTGGCGTGTCGGCCGACCGGGCAGACTGTGAGCCACCCGGAGAGAGGGTCGACCGCCACCAGGAAGTATTGGCCGGCGTGTTGACAGAAGTCGGCGCAGAGGTGTTGGAATGGGCGGCTGGCCTGCTCGTGCGTGCGCAGCGTCTCTTTCGGCAGCGATGGCAGTTCCCTCTGGCAGGGCTGGCAGGTCTTGGTGATGTTCTCGATATCGTTGTTCATGTTGGGCCAGAAGACAATCTGGCGGGCTCGACTCTTCGTCTTTTCTTTTCCCTGATGGCTGGCGTGCAGCTCGGCGAGGACGGCTGCGCGCATCGGGCGGGGAATGACGAGCCGGCAACCACACACGACCAGTCCGTCATCGACAGCGAGGCGGTCGTGGACCGGCCAATATGGCCGCAGGAGCGCGGGAAGGTCGGCCTTCTGGGACGGGAAGCCGTCCATCACGGTCTGAAGAAGGATCTGCGCCTCCTCGTCCCGGTCTGCCGCTCGCCGTACCTCATCCAGCCTGAGGTCGGTGCAGAGTTCGCTCGCCTCGCCTGTGATGATTGCGGCGACGGTTGTGGCCGATCTGTCCTCGGCCAGCTCGTCCTCCTCTGTCGGCGGGTCCACCGGTGACCTTGAGAGGGCGTCTGCTGCCAGATGGTCCGTGCCGCGCTGCCACCGAGCAGTGAATGTCATCACCAGCAGTTTCTGCCGCAGGCGCTGGAGGCGCGGGTTTTCAATCTCATCCAGGTTCTTGGAGTTGAGGATTGGCACCAGAGGGCGGTGGTCGGTCAGCACGTCGAACTCGGGGAGCCCACTGAGGAAGAGGCGGCACTTGTGACACCCCCACGCCACCGCCAGCAGCTCCAGCTCGATGGTGGCGTAACGGCTCTCTGCGTCTGTCAGGAACCGGGAGCCGGCCTGGACTGTACGCCATGTGCCATCCAGCTGCTTCTGCTGAAGCAGGAACCCGAGCCCCTTCAGACGGCTCGCATCGGTCGACAGCAGAGTGGGCCGCGTTTGGTCGAAAAAGGCGAGCGTGCGCACCGATGATAGCGCCGCCCGCGCCTTTTCGAACGCCACCTGGTGACAACTGTCCCAACCGAAGGTTCGTTTGGTGCTCAACAGGTGACGCAGCGGTTCCAGGTGCTCCGCAGTCTCCTCTGAGAACGGGGCCACCTGGTTGACGAGGCCGAAGAAGCCGCGGAGTTCGGTCAGCGTCTGAGGTGTTGGGAACGCTGCGATTGCGTTAGTGAGCGTTGGGTCGGGCAGATATCCGTCTTCTGCCACGATAAAGCCGGCGAACTTGACTTTCTTCCGCTGGTGTTGCGTCTTCGCCGGGTTTAGCGCCACCCCGCGATCCCGGCATCGAGCCAGGAACTCGCGGACCCGGGCGACGTGTGCGGACTTCGTCTTGCTGTAGATGATGACGTCATCAACGACGCGCTGAACACCGTCCATGTCGATGAAGCACTCATCCATCCGCCTGTTGTAATGTTCGCTGATGGACGAGACGCCGTACGGCGCACGGAGGTACTGATACCTCCCGAAGGGTGTGATGAAGGTCGTCAGATGTCGGGAAGACTCATCCAGAGGGCACTGGTGGTAGCCCTTGGCGGCGTCAAAAACGCTAAACCACTGGGCCTCGGATGCCACGATTGACGCGACGCACTCAGCTGGCGTGCTGGACTGGCACAGCTCCCGTTTCACGGACTGGTTGAGCTTGGATAAATCCACGCACAGACGGATGCCACCGGTTTTCTTGGGTGCCACCACGATTGGGGCGCACCAGTCGGTCGGCTCGACCACTGAAGTGATGATGCCGTCCTGCTCCAGCTTGTCCAACTCCTGACGGAGTGGCTCACGGAGGGATAGCGGAATGCGTCGCGGTGCGCGCACCGCGAATGGAGTGGCGTTCTCTCGAAGGTGGATCTTGAAGTTTTCCCCCGGCATCGCCCGGACGACACCGTCCAGCACGTCTGGAAACTCGTTGAGCGGGCTCTCGACCGAGGCTTTATGTCCGGTGGTGGTTGGTGGCGCTGTAGTCTGCCGAACAGTGGCAGGGGGCAGCACATGTGTCGTCGACGCGGCCGGCAGCGACGGCGGCGGCGGCGGCGTCGGCGGTGACGTCGGCGCCAGCTGGCCGCGGCCAGGCTCGGCGGCGGCGGCGGCGGCGGTTATCGCCCGTGGCGGGGCGGCGCGATGATCGAGTGTCGGCTGACATCGGAGACCGCGCGGGGGAGACTCGGGCGCGCGGCGGCGGCGCCGTGCGGGCGGCGGCGTGGCTGGGAGAACCACGGTGGCGATCTGCTGTGGATAGTCGGTCGGTACCAGACGGAGGGCCCGAGCGGTTTTCCATGAGAGCAGGAGGCAGGGCACCCCTGGAATGATGTGCACCGTGTCGGAGACTGTGACGTCACCCAGGCGGAGATGAATTGGCAGACTGCCACGAGAACGGGCCGTGTGTCCGTCAACGGCGCGAGGGTGGGTCGTCGGTGGCTGGAGATTGTCGTTCATCTCTCCAATGCGATGGGCGAAGTCCAGACCAGCGACGGACACGTCGGCTCCAGTGTCCGGCAGCGCTTCCATCACCGCTGTCCGCAGCCCAGTCACGGACACTCGAACTGTCGGTGCCGATCCACGGGAGGTCGTTGCCAGGGTAACGGCGGAGGCCGACGACTCGTGGGGTGGGCGAGGGCTGCGACACAATCTGGAGATGTGGCCGTGCCGACCGCAGTTGTAGCATGAACGGTCGGCTGCCGGGCAGCGGGCCGAGCGGCTGTGGCGGTTGCCGCAGTTACGGCAGGCGGCGGGCAGCGCTGGGGCGACGCCCGTCTGCGGTGCACCGGCCCCCGACAGGCGTCGGGGAGGGGTGGGGCTGCGCGACTGAAATCTGACGCCGCGGCTGCTCTGGGCCCGGCGGTGGGCGCCGCCGCGGTTGGGCTGCGTGATACAGGCGGAGATGGCGTCCGCGTTGCCGCCGGTGATGGTTGTTACGTCACGGGCGGCAGCCTCTTCTGAGCGGCAAATCTGGGTGGCCTGTTGCAGCGACAGGAGTTGTACCGCGCACAGACGCTTAATCGTTGCAGGGTCACGCAGACCAACCACAATCCGGTCACGGATGAGAGAGTCTCTGCAGGTGTCGCAGAATCCGCAGTCCCTGCTCAAGTCGCGCAAGCGCGTGGCGAAGTCGTCAAATGATTCGCCGTCGAGTTGTTCACACATGTTGAACGTCCGACGCTGGATGACTTCGTTTACCTGGCCGCGGGCGTAGCATTCCAGGTGCATAAGGACAGCGGACAGGTCATTCCGCTGCACCTCTGGCGTATCAAAGTTCGCCACGATCGTCATTGCCTCATCCGAAAGGCAAGTTCGGAGGATCGCCATCTGTAGGGCTGGTGGCTTGCTAGCCAGTCCAGCCAACATGGCGTAATCGTCCCACCGCTGACGCCACAGCCGGTACGAAGCACCGCGGTCACTAGTCACTTCCAGTCGGTGGGGTTTAGCGTCTCTCGCCATCGCAGCGGACGCAACACTCGGCGCCGGTATCGCTACCGGCTGCACGAGTTCGTCGTCGTCACTGGGTAGTTGCACTGAGGCGGGGTCGATCCCCTCGGACCCTGCCGGCTGCGCCATGTTCGAGTCCGTAGTAGCCGCCAGCTCCACACGCGTCGGCGACTCAGAGAAGACTGTATTTCTCCCGCAGGCGCACTGCCACCTAGCGGAGGACTCGGCTAACCGATCAGACTCACACAGATATGGTCTATGTTAATGTGTCAAAACTACGTAGCATTTCCAAAGTTAGGTTATATAAGTTAGAAGTTCACGGGCATTTCAACCGCGCCACAGCGTCGCCTAACGATGCTGGAGCAGTAATTAGAGACGTAGTCAGCCGACGTGGCGGTCTCTGATACGACTACGCAGTCGCTGCGGGATTAATGGGGTAAATGCAACCATAAGGGACCACTAGGGACCACTAGAGACCATAAGGGACCACTAGAGACCACAAGAGACCACTAGAGACCACAAGGGACCACTAGATACCACAAGGGACCACTAGGGACCACTAGAGACCACACGGGACCACAAGGGACCACTAGAGACCACAAGGGACCACTAGATACCACAAGGGACCACTAGAACCACAAGGGACCACTAAGGATGCAACTAGAAATTGTTTCAATTACAGTAAGAAACCACTAGGATTCTCTTGTGGTACCACAAGAAACCACTAGGATTCCTAGTTGGATCACAAGGCTCTTTCCTAGTGGTCCCACTAGAGGACGACTAGAAAATATCTTGTGGATTTTGTTCAAGGGTTGCTGCGGAGGCCCTGACCCCACCATCCGATCGAGCAACACCAGTCACCGGCAGAATTTCGAAAGAAAGTTGAACATCCCTAACGACTGAGTACCGTCCGCCCGTCTCACTGGCCTTATATGACCTTGAACGCGGCCGCTGTCACCGGCCGCAGGTCATCCCCGCCAGGAGCAAATGTTTGTTCTAGTCAAGGGCGCCGCCACCTTCTGAAAGTTGGGGGGACGGATCGGCATTCTGAAGTCGAGTTTTTCCATGCAACGCCCATAGGTATAATGTTAAAATCCGAAAACATTGGGGGGACCCTGTGGCGGAGCCCCTGGTTCTAGTTATCCTGGAGCAAATAGCGAGCGCCGAAATGGCTGGAACCCACCTTGCCAGGGTGGGTCAGATCTGTAGTCCAGCGCGACTGCGCTACACGGACGGACAAAAAGCATGCAATAAAAAGCATGTCCCCTGTATATTCGTCCCGTAGGATGTCTGGAGGAGGGGCTGGGGGTTTCCGTGCAGGCGCAGCGGAGCGGAACCGCTCCCCCAAAATACTCCCCCGAGTCACAACACCGCTTCCCCACAATTTTCTCTCCATATGGAATCGATTTACTTTACTAATATGGTAGTGCAAATTGCTGCAAACAAGACGCGAATAAAGCACATGCTGCGCATATCACAAATCGCGCTCGGGGCCGTGTAAACACCATTGCACGTGATGTTATGCGGCCACTGGTGAACCGGACACCGGCGTTATTTATGGTAACTCTGCCTTTCTTGTCACTAAATCGGCATGGCCACTCACCTCATCTGCTTACCTATCATGATATATCTCATACCTTCGAATTTTTGAGTTAATGAGTAAAGCCCAGGCTGCTCCGTCATGTGGATCAAAAGACAGCATTGGAAAGCTCAAAACAAGTCGAATCGAAATCTTCTGGATCATTTTAGGCTCGGGTCCATATTGAGGTCACTAGAGGTCATCAAAGGTCAGCCTTGTTCACAGTCTCCCTGCAATTCGGCAGTCACCAGCTGAGGCTCTAAGCCCTGCCCCTTCAATTAACTTTTTATTTGACCTAAACCACATGCAATTGATATTGATATGAATCAACACGTTCTGACTAGGTGAACATAATGACATCAAAATCGTTGCTGTATCTATATTTGTCAAAAACTTATTTGATAAAAACAGTGTTAACCGACCTCAGACAACATGCGCCATAATTGACTACTGGGGTGATGTCATAAGTAGAAGTGGACACGTTGTTACAGAGATAAGGATGACACCCCCCTATGCGATATCTAGGATCTGCTGATCACTTAAATCATGCAAGGAAAATGGATAAACCACTGAATTTTTAAATGTATAAACCACTGCATAAATATCTACCAGCTTCAACACAAGTTTCAACACAAGGAGAGCACATGCATGATTTTCAGGAAATCACACAGTGTAGCCTGGGCTTAATGACTCAATGTATCAGTGACAGCGGATCATATTTTTGGATGGGGGCAAAGAAACCCAGGGGCCCCCCTCAGCCAAAGAACCCCCTCCCACAAGCCAAAGCCCCCCCCCCCCCCCCCAACAAAAGGAAAGAAATTGCAGCAAAATGATATCTCCTCATATTTAGGCCACTATATTTTGTAGGGCCCCTATATGGTTGCAAAAAGACATTGGACAGGCCCATGTTGAAGTCTCAGGCCTTCTGAGTGCCCCTCAGGCCTTCCAAGGGTCCCCCTCAGGCTGACTGAGGGTCTTCTGTCAGTTTTAGAAGGCCCCTCAGGCTGGCTGGGGGCACATCAGGGCCCTGGGTTATTATTTCAGACAAAAATAAAAAAAATTGAACCAACTTCTTGGAGGCCCGCTTACAAATTTATGGGGGCAAAATCATGCTTCCCCCCATTATCCGCTGTCACTGCAATGTATACTCATGTGTTTAGGAGGATTGGGATAGAAATTATATGTTTTTTTAGCTATGTGGCTCACTTTCACTTTGGCCTGTTGGGACC
This sequence comes from Chirona hameri, assembly GCA_036785665.1. Lineage (NCBI taxonomy): Eukaryota > Metazoa > Arthropoda > Thecostraca > Balanomorpha > Balanidae > Chirona > Chirona hameri. The sequence goes on along the minus strand of JAXIVJ010000339.1, from coordinate 200,206 downwards.
CACCTAGGGTCAGCTGCCGTAACCCCAGACATGTCCCAACCTCATACTTTTCATGCTATCAGAATGTAAACAATACACATGTGAGACTAAAGCACACTAAAGCACTGTGCATCAGTAATCAGTATTGTCTGCACTGATAGCATGAAAAGTCTGAAGTTAAGACATTTCTGAAGATTGACAGGAAAACATGATCAGGATGTTTTTCAATCAGATCTGGACAAGCTAGTTGAGTGGTCTGAAGCATGGCAGATGAAATTCAATTTGAGTAAATGTAAGATTATGCATGCTGGACGGGTTAGCAGTAAACATAGGTATGAAATGGATGGGCAGAAAATGGAGCAGATTGAAAAGGAAAGAGATTTAGGTGTTGTGGTAAACAATAGACTATCAGCATCAGACCAGGTTGTGTACGCTAGGAAAAAGGCACTTAGAATGCTAAGGGGCATTAACAGAAATGTTTCCTACAAGAGTGAAAAGGTAATAACAAAACTGTATTGTGCATACGTTAGACCCCATTTGGAGTATTGTGTACAAGCCTGGTCTCCAACATATGAGAAAGATTGCTGGTTGTTAGAAAGAGTTAAAAAAGGGCAACAAAAATGGTTAATTGTCTTGGTAGTTTACCTTATGAAGATAGATTAAAGAAATTTGGTATGTTTTCACTTAGATATAAAAGGCTAAGAGGAGATCTCATTGAAGTCTTCAAATTTGTAAATGGTCAGCATTCTGGATATTTAAAGGGAATGTTTGAGTACAATAGGGAAAATCGAGGTAGAGATCAGCATAAACTCATTATGAAACCAAGTAGGACTAGGCTACAACAGTCATTTTTCAGTAGAAGGGTTGTAGGCCATTGGCATATGCTACCAGGGGATGTCGCTGATGCAGTGACACTTGCTTCCTTCAAAATTAGATTAGATAAATACTTTACAGAGAAGGGATTAGTTCATACATACTTGTGGGATTAGCCTTCTTTTATGCAGGTAGAGTAAGGTGATTTGAAGGGGCGAGACTGGTGGAGAGGGGGGGGGTAGGGTGCAACCTGGGAAGGGCCCAAGAGGCTCTTTGTTGCACTTTTCTTTTATGTCTTTATTGGACTTTACCTTACCTTGTATGATTCTAAGGATGTAATTAACAACTGGTACCTACATTTCTACATTGAAGAAGACCTTCAATATTTATAGTACCATTTTGCACCATGGTTGGTGATTGAAGAAGTTCAGGTTGATGGGGGCAGAATAGTGATTTTATAGCTGATAATTTATTTTTCAGCTTTGCTGGTTGAAGGTTGGAATATCCTTCTTTAACTTAAGAGTGCCTTCAAGTATACCAAAAGCTGGTTGGGCCAAACACAAAATTAGTTCACAATGGCCCACCAACTGAAAAGGAAACTCCACTCATCTCTTACATTAGAATCTCTGATGTTGGGTGATTGCTTATTCAGATAAGCATTGAAATAATCGGGAATTTGCAATTTCATTTACATTTAGATCAATGGGAGTTTTGTATAATGGTTCAGGAATTACATGGTATGGTAATTGATAGTGGTACTCTTTGCATTTGTGCAGTCCTCAAGTTGCTGGCAATGGAAAGGATCACATTGCTCATAAAACAAAGTCTTATGTAGGCACTTGTGCAACTATGAGCCAATACATGTGTTAAGTATCATTCATGGTTTTTGTTTTGTTTTGCTAGTTCCAATAAGTATTCAAAAGAAACATGGCTTGAGCTGCAAAATAGATTTACATGCACACCATATAACTTTAAATACTTGTACATTGGCTTTTCCTACTCTTTCCTATGGGTGGGATCTGGGATGTGATAAAATTAAATCTTTGGCTTATCAGAGATTATATATAATATGGCAACTGACAACATGTTTGTGATCTAACTTTGAGTTACACACATTACACTTCTCTCTCTTTTTTTATGGGAACTTTTGATAACCTGAAGCAGCATGACGCCTGTGTAGTGTCGCTTCAACACCAGCTGTACATTGCTGCTTCTGTGTTGTTAGGCTATCTTGGCAGGCATAAATGATAAGTCACAATAATTTGAACTACATATCTTTTCCAGAGTCTCAATCTCAATATCAAGCAATAGGCATCACTGTCATTGACCACTGTGTATAACTGCAAACTAATGGTTCCCATCTTGTCCGCTAGATGACAGGCTGGGCGGGCCGCAGCGCGGCGCTGCTGTGCCGCTGCCGGCCGCCGCAGTGTCAGCGGCACGCGCACCTGGCCTGGCGCGGCCAGGCGGCGGTGCGCGGCCGCGCCACCCCGCAGGCCGCCGAGGACTCACTCGTGCGCAATGTCGGCATCATCGCGCACATCGACGCCGGCAAGACGACGACGACAGAGCGACTGCTGTACTACAGTGGCGCCATCTCGGCCATGGGCGAGGTGCACGACGGCGCGGCCACCATGGACTTCCTGGAGCAGGAGCGGGCGCGCGGCATCACGGTGGCGGCGGCGGCCGTGTCGCTGCCCTGGCGCGGCCGCCGGCTCAATCTGATCGACACGCCTGGCCACGCCGACTTCACGCTGGAGGTGGAGCGCTCGCTGCGCGTGCTGGACGGCGCGGTGGTCGTGCTGGACGCGGCCGCCGGCGTGCAGGCGCAGACGCTGACCGTGTGGCGCCAGTCGGCCCGATACCAGCTGCCGGTGATCGTGTTCGTTAATAAGATGGACAAACCGAACGCTGACCTCTCCGGCTCGCTGCGGTCGGTGCGGGAGCGGCTCGGAGTGCCGCCGCTGCTGACGCAGCTGCCGCTGGGGGCGGGGCCGGAGTTCCGCGGAGTGGTGGACCTCGGCTCGATGACGCGGCTGGAGTGGCTGCGGGGCGGGGACGGCACCCAGTTCGACTGCCGTCCGCTGGAGGAGGCCGCGGATGGACCGCTGTGGGAGCGTGCCGCCGCGGCGCGGGCTGCTCTGGTGGAGGGGGCGGCCGATCTGGACGACACGCTGGCCACGCGGTACCTGGAGTCGGCTTCTGCGGACGATGTGACGGCGGAGGAGCTGCAGGCGGCGCTGCGGCGGCTGACCCTGCGTCGCGCCGCGCTGCCGGCCCTCTGCGGCAGCGCCTACCGCAACACGGCCGTCCAGCCGCTGATGGACGCCGTGGCCGAGCTGCTGCCGGCGCCTTCCGAGCGGCTGCCGGCCGCCGTCCGGCTGTACGGGAACTCCCTCTGCGCGCTCGCCTTCAAAACGGTGTACTGCCGGCAGCGTGGCGCCCTCACCTACGTGCGGGTGTATTCCGGGACGCTGGAGCCGGGGCAGCGCGTGTACAACGTGTCGCGAGCACACACGGAGCGGCTGGGTCGAGTGATGACGCCCAGTGCCGACCAGCTGACCGAGGAGCCGCGCGTCGCCGCCGGCCACATCGCCGTGGTCAGCGGCCTCAAGGACACGTTCACGGGCGACACGCTGGCCGCCAGCCAGACGGCGGCGGCGGCGGCGCGGCGCCGGGCGGGGGCGGGGGCCGACGGTGGCGCCACCCTGCTTGGGGTGCGCGTCCCCGAGCCGGTGTTCTTCTGCTCTGTGGAGCCGCCATCGCTGGCCAAGGCCAAGGCGCTGGAGACGGCGCTGGAGCGGCTGCAGCGGGAGGACCCCAGCCTGCGGGTCACCCAGAACGAGGACACGGGTCAGACGGTTCTCTCTGGGATGGGCGAGCTGCACCTGGCCATCGTGCGCGACCGTCTGCTGCGCGAGCACGGCGTGGACGCCGAGATGGGCGAGCCGCAGGTGTCGTACCGCGAGACGCCGCGGGCCGCCGCCCAGCTGCGGCAGCGGCTGGCGCGGCGGATCGCCGACACCAACCACGAGGTGGAGCTGGAGCTGCGCCTGACACCGGAGCCGGACGCGCCGCAGCCGCCGCCGCTGCTGCTGGCGCCGACCGAGGAGAGCGCCGAGCAGCTCCGCTGCCTCCGACCCCGGCTGCTGGCCGCTGCCGAGCGCGGAGTGCGCGCCGCCCTGGCGCACGGGCCCGTGCTTGGCTGTCCGGTGGTGGGCGCCGAGCTGCGCCTCTCGTGGCTGCACGTGGCTCCGCGGACGGCGGAGCACGTGGTGACGGCGGCGGCAGCGCGCTGCACGACAGAGCTGCTGCGTGCCGCCGGCTGCCGCCTCCTGGAGCCGGTCATGCTGCTGCACGTGACCACGGACCCGGCGCACCTGAGCGCCGTGCTGGCCGACCTGAGCACGCGGCGCGCCGAGGTGCGGGACGTGCGCGACTGGCAGGGCGAGAAGCTGGTGCTGAGCGAGGCGCCGCTGGCCGCGCTGCGCGGCTACAACACGGCGTTGCGCACATTCAGCTCCGGCCTGGCCTCGTTCACCATGGAGCTGAGCGCATACCGGCCGATGGCGCAGCACGACGAGGACACGGCCGTGGAGAGCGTGACGGGCTTCAGGCCGCAGCGCTGACCCGCCGACGGCGGCAGCAGGGTGGTCCGTTAAACCCGACAGCTGACCGGGTCTCTGCGGTCAAGTGAGACTGGAATGACGCTGTGTGTTCTGGACATTTGCCGACGTTACGGGACAATATCGAACACATTGATGCTGTTGGTGTCATGCTACGGTGTGCCATGCTCGCTCCTTCGTGAGCTAACTTATTGCATGGATGATTGGCGAGTGTAATGCGCATATGAGCGCATGTGATGTTTGTTGTGTCGAAACATATTTGCTAGTCACAGAAGTGTCTTGTTGGCTCACGAATGATAGTTATAGCCGTGCTATTTGACATTTCGCATGCCGCGCACCGGTGTCGTATTGGTTGGATACGAAACTTTCGTATAGGTTGAAATAAGAATTTACAAATATGTTTGAGTATGTTCGCCGAATGAATCCGAATACAGCAGAACGTTTTACATTAGTCATACGATTTGCCCCACAACATACCGAGGGTGGAGATGTTCCAGGCCCAGGCCTGCTGCAGCCATTGCAAACTGCAGGTATGCAATGGGGTATGTCAGCAAAATTTCCGCCGCCCGGGGCGTTGGGCAGCAATGTGACGATTGGCAATGGCGGCGATTGCCGCCATTGGCGACAATGTTAAGTCACTGAAGGTGGCTCCAAAAATAGTTACGATCGAAAGTGCTAAAGGCTCATTTCTCATGTGGTTCGCTGAAGCTTTCTGAGTTGGATGCTGACATTTTCTTGAATATCAATAATTGAAGTTGCACAAAATCGCGGAAGTCAACCATGCGTGGCGAACCGCCATAAGAGCCAAGGCCATAACGACTAAGGGCGAGCGGCCCATCTGGCCTCAGCGGACGATCAACCATATCGACTCGCCGCGACACTCGGTAGCCGTCGTCGGGGCTGCTGGCTGCGGCTCCTGGGCGGGCAATCTTTCTATCCGCGTGGCTTCGGGCCAAACAACAGCAAAATATTGGTGGCAAAACAACTATGGTTGTACATTTGATTGTTAAACTGATAAACATGCATATATTTAATACAAAATGTGGAAGAAATGCTTTCACTGTGCATTAATTACGATGTCACCACAGATGGAACTTGCTGTTTGAAACACTGCTAAAAAACATACTCACTTTCGATCTTTTTAAAAAATAAATTTAGTCCGAATGTTTTGTGTGGATGGATTTCCGAGGTCAGGACCCACGCTAAGCAGAGCTTGTTGCGCAGGTCCTGACCTCACCACCCGATCGCGCAATTCCTGTTGGTCGGCAGAATTTAGAGACGAAAGTTTTACGTGCCCGACATACCTGGACGCGGTCCGCCCCGCTCACTGACGTCACCTGACCTTGAATGCGACCGCTGCCACCGGCCGCAGGCCATCCCAGTCAGGAGCAAATAGCGAGCATCGAAGCGACTCGAACCCGGGCTGCCACTACCGGGATAGGTCAGAAGTCCAGCGCTCTCCCACTGAGCTACCGGGGCGGACATTTGAGCAGAAGATCGCATTGTCGACACCCGCTTATGACATCCTGCTGCAGAGCAGCACAGACCGCCATGCTCTCCAGAAAAAAAAATGAGGAAAATACCAAAATAAAATCCTATAAAATACGGCAGGACCAACGACTTGCTAAGTGCGGTGGCATATGGTCTAATTGTATTCCCTGCTCAGTGCCATTCCTTCAGATCCTCTCATTCCTGCTGCGCTGCCTGCACCATCGCTGATTCCACGGTAGATAAAATACTGCTCATTCCCATCACCATCTTGTGTGGCCTTGATCGTATGATAAATATAAATAATGACGGCAAACTAAAATACTGTCGTTCACCCTAGCCGCAGCCCTCGCCACCGAAGACGACGGCCGGTCGCGGCGAGACATGGTCGATCGCCTGCTGGGGCCGGACGGCCCGGTCGCCCTTATGACGGCTCGCCACGCATGGTTGATTTCGGGGCGATTTTGTGCAACCCCAGTTATTTATATCCTCAAAAATGGCAGCATTTAACTCAGAAAGCTTCAGCGAACCACATGCGACTTGGCCCTTTAGCATTTTCCATCGTAACTATTTTTAGAGCCACTCTCAAACAGAGACTTAAAGGGAATAGGTCACCTTGAAAGTTGTCTTGAAGTTCAACCATTAGGTGCATCTTGAGCTCAAAACTATGAATATGACTTTGGTTTGGACAACTGATGGATATATGTGGAGAAAGAAGTAAGTTTCCCTTTCTATTTCACGAGAAATCGTACGATAGCAGCTGGCGTTCTGGCTCCGCCCCGCTCCGCCTGACGCCAAGTACAGTATCTGACAAGGGCCGCCGCGCCGCCCGGGCGGCTGAGCGGATATTAACGAGGCGTCATGACCAGAGACTACGTGCCAGAGAGTGTACCTGCCTCCGGCGGCGCGGCGGCGAGCGTTCATTCCCCGATCGTGGCCCGGAACAGCGGGATTGAAATCGGGCCCACTAGTCCTGTGTCGAAATTACTTAACGTAGAGAGGTAATTCTTTCACCACAAACCATTTTTAGATCTGCTCTACAAATCTTCTATCTCAGTCCAAAACCCCATGTTAAAGGTGAACCCTTTAAAGGAAATAGTTCACCTTCGGAAATTTTTTCAGAACACGATTTTATTATACTTTTTAATACAGTTTCTTTTTTCTTTTTAAAAATGGTCCTACATCGCGCCAATTCAGGACAGAAGGTTGTACATTATTGATTTTATGGTGTGCGTTATTGGTCTGTGCATGCTCCATGGCAGTGCTGGCACTTTCAGACGGTACGGTACCTCATATATGCGCCGAATTCCTTCGCCAAAAAGTCAAATATCTTCGGCTGGAGAGTCTTTTCAGCCAATAGAAGTTCCAGATAAGGATTTCTCAACACGGGCTACAAAACTGCTATTTCAGTTCAAAACCCATGTTGAAGGTGAACTATTTCCTTTAAACATTGTCGCCAATGGCGGTGATTGCCGCTTGGGTCACATTGTACATCAGCGCCATCTACATCTTTGTCAACTGACATACCCCATTACGCTTTCTGCGCTGCTTGGGCAGAAAGCGACATTATTGTAGTTACTAATGTAGTTACTGATGGCCTCTGGACTTACCGTGCCTGGGTTGCGTCTGCAGTTCAGCGGGCGGGAGGTGCATCCGACGTGCGGCGCACGTGCACTGCCGGCTGGATTCCTGTTCTCGAGCCGGCGGTGCGGGGTTCGGCTGGGGGGTTGTGTGGCGGCCGCGGGCGGGGAAGGTTGTGTTCGAGAATACAGATAATTGACAGTTCGCGGTATCTGACAAGTACAAGCTATTTCGGCATTATGGCAGGACTCGATGTCAAGTTGATACCCGAATTTGATGGATCAGACGGGGCAAATGTCGTGGAATGGATCGAGAAACTGGAGATGGTCTGCACGCTTTCTCGGCGTGACGAAGAGCAGGCGGAGACGCGACAGGAAGTCGTCATACCGTTGAGACTGAAGGGAGGCGCGCTGTCAGTATACCGGCAGTTGCCAGCAGCGGATAAGAAGGACCCAGAGAAGATAAAAGGTGCGTTGAAGAGGGCCTTTGCGTTCGATAAGTTCACGGCTTATGAACGTTTCATGGATCGTAAGCTCGAGGCGGGGGAATCGGTAGATGTTTTCCTCGCGGAGCTCCAGCAGCTCGCGTCCCTGTTCGGGGGCTCAGCGAAGGTGTTCTCTGCTGTGCGTTCGTGCCGGGGCTACCGGGAGCTGTGAAGCAGGTGTTGAAGGCGGGAGCGCGAGTAGATTCGCTTTCCCTGAACGACCTCGCGGACCGGGCCCGCGCCGTGTTACGCGAAGAGTCAGACGCGGCCGTCATGTTGGCTGGCGCGAGGCGGCCAGGCGGTGGCGGCAGGCGGCGAGGCCCGTGTTTTACCTGCGGGGAGTTCACACACATCGCCCGCGAGTGCCCACGTGACCGACGCTTCGGAGGCCGGCAGTGGCAGCCGGCTGCAGATGGCGGCTCGCGCCCGTCCCCGGCACGCGGAGGTGATCCACCCGCCCTTCAGTGCTACCGTTGTCGGGCATGGGGACATATCGCCGCCCGCTGCCCAAACGGGGAGCGAGAGGAGGCACCTGCGCCGGCCTCCTCTCGGGGCTGAGGGATCTTACTGGCGCGCTACCGGTGAGAGAGTTGGACATCGACGGAGCATGGTGTGCCGTGCTGATTGACTCTGGGTGCACGCGGACGCTGGTGCACGGGTCAGTGTGCCGTCGGTGGCGGAGGCGAACAGTGCACGTGGTGACTGTAAGCGGCCAGCAGCTTGAGTGTGCGGGCACTGGGGACGTTCAGCTCGCTGTGCCAGGCTGCCGGGCAGTGGTGGTGAGCGCCCTGGTGGTCAGGGAAAAACCCCTCGGGTTTGGCGTGATAATGGGGATGGACGCTGTCCAGGCTCTAGGGGGAGTGACTGTCCGCTCGCCCTCTGACGTGCAGTTTGTCTGCGAGGAAGCGAGTACGGCGTGTGTTGCCGCTGCCGATGAGCCGCAGCCGACGGGAGAACTGAAAGTCGAGAAGGAGGACTTCTGCGTGACATTTGACCCGACCCAGCGGCGCTGGGTAGTGTCATGGAAGTGGACCGGGGGCAGCCCGCCGAGTGAGCTGTTCAGCACGGTGGACGAGTACCCGGTGCCGGCGGAGGCGCGCGCCGAGTACGAAGCGGAACTGGACAACTGGATCAAGGATGGCTGGCTGCGAGAGTACGATGAGAGACAGCTGGGTCCGCCCAAGGGATCGATACCGTTGATGGCGGTAGTGCAGAGGACGAAAGTGCGGCCGGTCTTGGATTTTAGATCCTTGAATCGCCATGTGACGGCCTTCACGGCCGACGCGGACGTTTGCGCAGAGCGGTTGCGCAGGTGGCGACAGATGGGGGCTGACGTGGCGCTGCTGGACTTGAAGAAGGCGTTTCTGCAGGTCCACGTAGAGGAGGCTCTCTGGCCGTACCAGACCGTCTGGTTCAGGGGGAAAAGGTTCGCGCTGACTCGGCTCGGCTTCGGACTAAACGTTGCGCCGTCAGTCATGCAGACGGTGCTGGACACGGCCGTGGCACAGGACTCGCGCGTCGCGGCAGCTGTCTCGACGTACGTCGATGACATCCTGGTGGACGAGGCCAAGATGTCTGCCTCTGAAGTGGCCGAGCATCTCCGAGCCTACGGGCTCGAGAGCAAAACCCCGGAGCGAGCAAAGGACGGCGCTCGCATCCTCGGACTGAGGGTCTGGGGGGAGCCGACTGGAGACCTGAGATGGGGCAGAGACAATCAGATCAAGGACGTGACGAAGCCCTTGGCGAAGCGAAAGGTGTTCTCCATCTGCGGGCAGCTGACCAGCCACCATCCGGTGTGCGGCTGGCTCCGCCCGGCTGCCTCGTTCGTCAAGCGGTTGGTCAATGAAGTGACGAACGGCTGGGACGATCCCGTCGAGGAGGAGAACGTGCCGCGGCTGGTTGAGGAGCTGATAGCCAGAGTGAAGGCCAACGACCCAGCTAAGGGCCGATGGGACGTGAGTGGCGATGCAGTGATTGTGTGGACTGACGCCAGCTCGCTGGCTTCGGGCGTTGTCGTGGAGCTGCCAGATGGCGGTGTCGTCGAGGACGCGTGCTGGCTGCGCAGTGACGTGTCGGCGCACATCAATATGGCCGAGCTAGACGCGGCCATCCGTGGTGTAAACTTGGCTGTGGCCTGGGGCATGCGCGTCATTGAGCTGCGGACGGACTCGGCGACCGTGCACCGCTGGGTGGATGATGCTCTGACTGGCCGTGCTCGCCTCCGCACCAAAGCGCATGGCGAGATGCTCATCAGACGCCGTGTTGAGATCATCCGCCAGCTGGCCAGCGAGCTCGGACTTGACCTGTCGGTGGTGCTGGTCCGATCGGCGGAGAACCGCGCTGATGTTCTAACGCGTGTGCCTCGAGCGTGGCTCAGCCAGGCTGAGCGTGTGCGAGTGCGTGACGGCTCGACGGTGAACATTCAGCCGGCTGTCCGTGCTGCGTCTGTGGCCGAGCGAGACGCGGGTGCAACGGCTACGACCGAGCGAGGCGTCTGTGCGAGTGCGGCGTCTGTGGCCGAGCGAGACGCGGGTGCAGCGGCTGTGGCCGAGCATGCAGCAGCTGTGGGTGCAGCGGCTGTGGCCGAGCGAGACGCCGGTGCGAGTGCGGCGTCTGCGGCCGAGCGAGGCGTGAGTGCAGTGGCCGTGGCCGAGGTGCACGTGAGCGCTGGTCACCCCGGTGTCCGACGAACGTTGTATTTCGCGCGGCGCTATATCGGGCGGACTGTGACGCGAGCTCAGGCGCGGGCCGCGGTGCTGGACTGTGATGTGTGTCGCGCGATTGACCAGGCACCCGTGAAGTGGCGTCACGAGACGCTGGACGTACCAGAGACATGGCAGCGACTCGCGATTGACATCACACACTATCACGGCCAGCATTACCTGACCATTGTGGACTGCGGACCGTCCCGTTACACCTTGTGGCGGCCACTGCGCCGCGAGGACTGCGGTAGCGTTGTTCGGGCGCTTGAGGAGGTGTTCTGTGAGCGGGGGGCGCCTGTTGAGCTTTTGAGCGACAATGGTACTGTTTTCCGCAGCCGCGACTTTAGGACCTTTGCTGTTCGCTGGAATGTGTCGCTACGGTTCCGAGCTGCTCACGTGCCAAGCGGTAATGGGATTGTCGAGCGCAATCACCGCACAGTGAAGGTCATCGCCGCGAGGAAACGGTGTCCCGTTAACGAGGCAGTGCATTTGTACAACGTGTCGCCTCGTGACGGCGAGGCGGCTGCTAGTAGCCCCGCCAGTCGAATTTACCGTTATACGATCAGAGACTGTGTGCGACCCGAGGGCGATCAGTCCGACTCCGCTGCGCCGGAGTTCGAGCCCGGGTCGGAGGAGCCTGAAGTTCCGACAGTGGGAGGGGACACATTCGCGGTCGGCGATGCTGTGTGGGTAAGACAGCGCGGCACTCGGTGCTCAGAACGATCAAAACGCGGCACGGTGACAGGTCTGGTCTCACGACAGGTTGTTGACGTGGATGGGGTTCCGCGACATGTAAGGGACCTGCGGCGCTGCGTGCAACAAGCGCCGCCCTGTAACGAGCAAACAGACGTAGATACCGCGGCGCCAATCAGCGCAGATGCCGATGTTCCACTGATTGTTGATGCGCCAATGCCGCAGGCTGATGTGCGGGCGCCGTGTACTGTGGAAGTCACGAGTTCGTCTGAGGTTCCGAGATCGGACGCTGATAATTCAGTACCGCGGTCTGCAGAGGCTGCTCAGTTACCTGCTGGAAGAACTGTAGCACCGGCTCCTGTTCTTAGACGTAGCCAGCGCGTCCGCAGGCTACCTTATGGGCGATGGTGTTGTGATCATGATGATCAGGGAGGAGTGTAGTTACTAATGTAGTTACTGATGGCCTCTGGACTTACCGTGCCTGGGTTGCGTCTGCAGTTCAGCGGGCGGGAGGTGCATCCGACGTGCGGCGCACGTGCACTGCCGGCTGGATTCCTGTTCTCGAGCCGGCGGTGCGGGGTTCGGCTGGGGGGTTGTGTGGCGGCCGCGGGCGGGGAAGGTTGTGTTCGAGAATACAGATAATTGACATAGTTCGCGGTATCTGACAAGTACAATTATCATAGTTATCTTTGCCATTTTTGTCCGCGCACTTCGCAAGGCAAGGCGAGGTCCAGCCAGTTTCGGATTGAAATTTCTTACATTTGTTGTTTGCGTGATTTCATAGGTTTAAGAACAGCCGTAATATCCACCAGCTCTGGCTGGAATGATTATATTTTACTGTTTACCTGCAATACAATACCACATGATTTGGTTTGGTTTGGTTAGGATAAGGCCGCTTCGGTCTACTTGGACCATTGCGCAGCCATGGGATAAAGGAGAAGGGGTAAAGTGGGTCAAAATGGACGCCGACCGGGCAACCGCCCATGGACAGGCCCTTCCCCGCAGCGCGAAGCTGCGAGGAGAGCCCTGCACGCCATGCAGACGGCCACCACGCCCGGGGGCAGCTCGAGGCCACCACATATCCGGTGGCCAGCGACCACCAGACCCGGAGTAACGTGGGCGTGACAAAGGATGGAGGACCGGCAGTCGGGAGGATCAAAAGGGATCTGAATAAATACCACATGATAATGGTTGGCCTTTTTATGGGGCAGCGGCAGGTCCTCCAGGAAGTAGAGGAATTCCTTTCTATGTAGATAAAAGTATGGTTTTTGAACATATGGCGGGAATTGCTGCCATATTGTTTTTTTTCGTAACGGGCACAAATATAGCTTGCGTGAGACGAAATATTCCGCTACTTTCCATGAAAATCAATAGCACGTTGGAGATAAGCACGAGGTTCCAGTCAATTTTACTGCGTTGTCGCAAGGCGCCCTAGATACTGCGTCGTCGGTGGAGTTTGGGAAGGGTTGTGGATAAGTAAATGTTCTGCGTTTTGCTAAAGTAACGTTGCAGTCTTGTGATTATTGCAATCTCTCCTGCTTCTTGCCTACTCCTGTTTGCATTTTGATTTGGAAGTCGTAATCAAGAGTTCGTGGTCCAGTTCAGGGTTGTCCGTTGTCAACTGATCGAAAAGTAAGTGAATTTCGTTTCATTACCTACCATGCTCATTCCCCTGCATGTTGATTATATTGTGTTTATGTCAATGTATCTCACCTCATTGAGTTCAAAACCATCAATAGATTCATTGTTCTTTGCTTCTGGTTTTCATTCATTTAATTGATTCTGGAAGTCAATACAAAATGGAGACATTATAGAGTAAAGTCAAAGTTCCAATTGTCAGTCACATCAAAATACCAGAATTTGCATATTAGCAGTGCATCTATGCTTTGGTGTGGTAATATCATCTACACCACCTATAGTATTAAAACTTTGGGATTTGGTTGTGACCAGTCATTTTACATTAACTCTAAAATGTTTAGGGTACCTGTATGTCAGGCAAGCATTCCACTTGCATGTGTCAATTTTAAGGTAGAGGGATGGGTGGTGCTGCCAGATTGATGTCACCTGGGGCAGTTTTTCAATACGGTGTCTGACAAATTGTTCATGACCGTGTTTCAGGAGTCTTTTTGATCACCTAAAATGGTGTTAATAGGTACCTACAGTAAATGCAGTTTATATATGAATTGTAGTCCAGTTTAAACTAGAAATCCTGTGTCACACAGTGATTCCACTCACCACTCATTGGAGATTGTAGACAACTTTTGTGCGCCGAATGACCCTAGCCATTGGAGAGCTTGAAAACCAAAATCATCATCATCATAGACAACTTTTGTATCCCTGTATCCCCCAATTTTGGTTCATTGGCAATATCACCAAGGACATATATAAATACAAACTTGAAACTTTGGGCACTGTTAATTAAACCCACATCTTGCTGGGGGGTAAATTTCCCCTTCCCTGCTTTTTTTGTACCCCTGTAGCCCACAATTTTGGTTCATTGGCAATATCACCAAGGACATATATAAATACAAACTTGAAACTTTGGGCACTGTTAATTAAACCCACATCCTGCTGGGGGGGGGGGGGGGTAAATTTTCCCCTCCCTGGTTTTCTCAATAACTTGAAAACTATGAGGGATAGCGACGTCAAACTCTCAGTATTTTATGCTGCATCAATTCTACGTCTTCTCACCAAATTTAACTGAAATTGAGGTAGTGCTTTGGAAGATAATGACGTTTTAATGACGTCATGTCATGTAATTTTTGGTGGAAAAACGATAAATGTTTGAAATTTCGTAGACAATCGAGTTTTGATGCAAATTGCAAATGAAAAACGTCAAAAGAAAGGAAATTAAATTTTCTTTAAAATGGCTATCTCGGATTTGCGATTTTTTTTTACCCCCCAAAAAAATTGGGGGGGAAATTTCACAATTAAAAATAAATATATATTAAAAAAAAAACGGAATATATGTGAGAGAACCAAGTAGGGATGATACCCAAACCAAATTTCAAAGCGATATCTTCATTTTTTACTGACTTATGGCTCCCAAGTATAAGTAACTCATGACATCATTTTTCAAATTGCGTTTTTTGGCTTTTAGTGACCAGATACATACAAATAAATACCACTGCTGCTGTATTTCTGAGACAACGTTGGTCTATAAACATGCTTGTTTATTTATATTAATCAATTTCAAATTTTGCCCTTATTGTGACCTGACCTTGACCTGAGGGCCATTATATGGGGTTAGGTTGTGAAAATGGCTGCTTCTATCGAATTCTACTTGTAAAATAACCCACACAATGTGTCACATGGCTTTCATAGACCTGTGACCTTTTGTGACATGACCTTGAGCTTTGCTTACAATTTCATTTTCGCCTATACGGGAGATGCATCATACCTTTGAGATCACCTTGTGCGATAATAGTCGCAATCTAAGGCTTTGGATGGAAAGTATGTCCCCAAAACTCAAATACCTCAATTTGGGCATTTTACCTGATCTAACCTGACATGTGACCTTATTTTAAGAATTTCGGGTATGCAACATATTCGTCTCCTTGAGAGCTTTCGATCGCCGCCTTGCGCGTCCCGCTGCGGTCATTGGTTCGGAATATACGATGGGGGTAAAATTTACCCCCCCTAACGGGGCGCGTTCGGCAGGAGACCCCAGTGGGTGGCATATCTTCAAAACTCTTGGTCGGGAATCACTTAAGTTCCTAACATTTGAATTGTCAGTTAAAGTTGTCAAAATGAAAACAGTGAGTGTGCCATTTAAGAATGACAAAGAGGCTAGCAAAAAAACATGATTTCACACGTATTGTGATAATAATTCATCGCAAATTGTCAGTTAAAGTTGTCAAAATGCAAACAGTGAGTGTGCCATTTAAGAATGACAACGAGGCTAGAAAAACACGGATTTCACACCTATTGCAATAATAATTCATCGCAAATAATAATCGTCTCATCCCCTCGTCCCCATACCCAAACCTCACGGAGCTGCTGGCTGGGGCCTGGGGGACGTGTTTATCCAAGGTTCATATATATAAGGTTGCGCATTAGACCACGTCGTCATTTGCCAAATTCAGATTTCAGATCTGGCATAGTTATTTTTTTATGTCTTGGTATGTTTTTAACATGATACAAAAATAATGTTAAAAAATAGTAAATTTATCCTACCAGGTTTTGTGATTTGTAAACCATTGCAAACGCCGTTTCGGCGTTGAAGTCTCCCGTTGTAAACGTATTGGTGTTATCGTCCGGTAAAACACTTCTGATATTGTTATTGTTCTTCGTCATTTTACGGATTGGAAAGTGCAGTGGGTGACTTAAAAGAGTACATTTAAGTTATTTTAGGGTTTCTAAGAGTGTGGGCAAGGTTATTTGGTAGTCATACGGGCTTAACCCTATTTGTAACAGGGGGGGGGGGGGGGGGGCGGATTCCGCCCCCCTCATGTTTTTCGCAGATATCTCCAGAACGGCTGGGAGCTGGCCCATGAAATTTTGGGACTTTTCATAGAATTGAATACCGCATTTGGAGTCAAAATTTTGAGTTCTTAACCGGAACAGAGGCGGTTCCAGGGCACAGTTTTGGGTGGGTTCGGAGGCGACATTTGGCGACAATACGGAAATGCGATCTTCACGGTTTCTTCCTAACTGCCTCAAGTATGAAGGAGTTACATCGGTTTATGGTGATTGCAACAAGTGCAAATTAGTTGATGTTAATTAAATATCATACAAATTGCATGGCAGAGGCGGTTTCAGTGGCTTGAAAAGGGGGGGGGGGGGGTCCAGGAAGTATTCAATGCTTGCCGGGAAGCCAATAGAGCAATGTAAGGGGAATTTATAGCTATCAAGATGTAAAAGATAGCTTCTGCTTCCATTATTTGCGTAATTTATTACATATAGAGTTTCAGGGGCGTGTTCAGGCACATGAAAAGGGGGGTGACTGGCATGGTGATGACGATATGCCAGCGATAACGGCGCAATAGACGTTTAGCTTATAATTATATATGCACATATGAGGCCAGAAAAGGGAATAAAGTTTTGTTTTTGCAGAGGCGCGCTCAGGAATGGAAGAAGGGGGGTCATATTATTGTAAGGAAACTAAGAGGCATGGGCGTACAATGACATAACATACTGCAGTTTTCGGATGAAACACGCACCACAGGCTACTCTACGAACGATTATAAGATAATAGGCGAGTTCAGGTAGGGTAAAAAGGGGGGTAAGCAATGCTAATTGAAGTTGTAAGTGAAATAGTCACTGTTGACTAGTTAGTATCATAATAGCGGATAATATACTTATCAAAAGGTCTTGCACCGCCCCAGTTTGGATCCTGGATGCGCCTATGATGAAGTACAACATGCAAAAAGGAACTATCTACGATCAGTAATATATTTATAGTGCTGGGTAGCAACTTGTCTGCAGTTAATATATATATATAAGGGGGGGGGGGAGGGGGCAGGAGCCGTGACTGTCGGGGTTTTGCCCCGTAGTTAACATGCTGACGAATCCCTGGGTCACAGTGGCATCACATGACCAAATATTGGGTCAGGATTTCACATCCCAGAACAATGGATACTGGATAGTTAGCCTGCTTCCTATTGACCTATTTCGTTTGGGGTGATTACAATCAGTCTGCCACCATTGTTTGGGGTTACATGGAGTCCATCTGTCTTTGACCTGACATGACATGACCTTGACCTTACCAGAGGCTTCCAAAGAAATAGGTCGTTAGGTATACATAGGTATCATTCAAATGACTGGGAGCCAGCACATACATAGTACTGTTTTAAACTACTTGATATATTACTTGATCTGTGACGCGAGATCAGATTACTTGATGTATTATTTGATTTTGACCTGACCTTACATGACCCAACCTTGACCTCATGCCATGTTGTGTCAGATCAATATAAACTGAAACACCAAGTAGAGATGCTTTGATTGCCATGTGGTGTGTCATCTGTTGTGTTAATTCAACTATTGGTTCAGAACATAATCTGGCTCTGCCCCCTCAGCCGTTCGGTTTGGGGCAGAAACCCTACTGCCACTTTGTGGGTTGTTGCACCATATTGAACCATTTTTGCTTTGATTGATGTGGTTGACAAAATTTATTGTATTATCTGCTTTCGGGTTTACACACGTCGTTGTAGGTTGGTCGGGATAAGCTAATTACATATTCTCAGAGCGTCATTTTTAATTCGATTTTTGACACATGGCACTGATCAGTTCACACGATCATCGCACATCAGTGGCCGCCACTTGTATTGTATTGTATTTTCGGATGGGGGGCAGCGCAATCTCCAGGGGCCCTCGGAGCGTCAGGGCCCCCTTTTAGGACTGAGGGCCACCTTCGCCACCTGGGCAGAGGGCCCCCTCAAACCTGACGATGGGTATCTCATACCGACCGAGGACTCCCTCAGGACGACCGAGGACCGACCAAGAGCCCCTCATGCCGATCGAGGGCACATTCAGGGCCCTCGGCAATTTTTATCGGCCAAAAGAAGGGGGAAATATTTCCGGAGGACCCCTCTTACAAACTTCTGGGGGAGGGAGGGGGCAAAACCATGTGTTTGCCCCCCAACTTCTTGAGTTGGGTGGGGGGGGGGGGGGGGGGGCAGCTGCTCCCCCCTCTTCCGCCGCCCCTGTCACATAGTGATGCTTATTATAATAATAACCGGCAGCAGTTGCGGCATCCCTCAGCGACAATGGCCATCATCACAATGGCCACACCAGCGCCACATTGGTCACGGTGCTGACACGCCGTGACTGTGCCGTGGTTCTCTCATCCCTCAGCGACAATGGCCATCATCACAATGGCCACACCAGCGCCACACCAGCGCCACATTGGTCACGGTGCTGACACGCCGTGACCGTGCCGTGGTTCTCTCGAACTGACCGCTGCTGAGCCATTACACTGGCTCAACAGGCTCCTCTCACTGCACGGCGAGCACCCGCCGTGGCCAGAATGACCGCTGTCGGGCCGGTGAGCACCCGCCGTGGCCAGAATGACCGCTGTCGGGCCGGTGAGCACCCGCCGAGGCCAGATTGGCCGCTGTCGGGCCGGTGAGGACCCGCGGTGGCCAGAATGGCCGCTGTCGGGCCGGTGAGGACCCGCGGTGGTCGGGATGGCTGCTGTTGAGTCGGTGCGGACTTGTGGCCGCCGGGTGGGCCGTCTGCCGACTAATGAGGTCATCACGGCGGCCAGCTGGGGGAGATCTGATTCCGATCTGTGACGTGGTTATTCCGATCTGTGACACGGGTATTCCGATCTCTGACGCGGGTATTCCGATCTGTGACGCGGGTATTCCGATCTGTGACGCGGGTATTCCGATCTGTGACGCGGGTTTTCCGATCTGTGACGCGGGTATTCCGATCTGTGACGCGGTTATTCCGATCTCTGACGCGGGAATGTCGCACGGTCCGCCGCTCCGGTGGCCGCGGCGCCGGCGGTACCGTCGGTACCGTCGGTACCGTCGGGTCAGGAGCGGAACGGCCGCTGCTGGGGTGATGACCCGCGTAACCACCGACTCCCGAGAACCGCTGACTCATAGGACTCCCAGTGATATTGCCTGGTTCTGGAAGCGTCCGAAGGCTAACCGAATCACCACCAGCGAATGGACCGATTACTGAAGCTCCGTCGTTCCGGAGAGAACTCCTGGAGCTGGTTGAAATTGTGGCCGATGGGCTATCGCCGTTATCCACCGTAGGTACTGGCGCTGGGCTTTGATGGGAGTCGGAACTTCGTCTCTGTCTGTGTCTCCGCCATTCTCTGCCCTTCTCTCTGTTAGTTTCTGCCTCTTTATTCACCAGTCTCTGCCTCTTTCTCCGCCAGTCTCTTGACTCACACTCACTGCCCAGTTAGGGCGGTTCATTTTTACACGAATGTAAAATTTTCTTGGTGGCACACTTTTTTCCCGTTATTTCGACTACGCTGAGTCCAATGCTATCAATAATTTTGAAAGCAAAAATATTTAGGGGTCGCTAAAAATCGCCGAAAATTCCATGTTTTGCTATAAATGCCCCACAATCGCCCATCTTGTCTCCGCGATTTTACGAAACGAATAAAAAATATATTGTGGCATACTGTTTTCCTGTTATTTAGACTATGGTGATTCCAGTGATATATATATATATATATTTTTTTTAATCGGAAGATATTTAGGGGTCGCAAAAAACGTTAAACATTTCAGCTTTTTATAATTAATAAACTAAAAAACATGACTTTTCCTCGAATATGTGAAAATCCAATGTTATCAAAATGTTATTATTTTTAACATTGGATTAACATTGGATTTAACATTGGATTTTCACATTTTCGAGTTAAAGGTCATGTTTATTAGTTTATTAATTATATCAAGTATGTTCCTCGCACAAGCACTAAACTCTAAAGTAATTTCAGCTTTTTCTTTAAATACCTCAAAATCGCCCATTTCGTAACCGCGGTCTCAAGACACGTATACAATATTTTCGACATGACACACCTCTTCCTAGTTAATATGATTGTGCTTATTCAAAGTATAACAATACATTCTTAATTAAACAAAATATTTAGGGGTGGAAAAATCGCAAAATATTTGACACTTTTCTATAACCATCCCAATATCACTTATTTTGTCCCAGCGATATAACATGCCTGCACTGTTTTGGTTCTTCCGGAAATATAAATTAGATATTTAAACGGATACAACATAATCTTCATGTATTTCCCTTTTATTTAATAAGTTGCATGGCTATTTTCTCTTGTATATAGGTATGTTTAGTTCTTTGGGACTCCATCACTATGCACGACGCATAACCCTTACCGACACAAATGGCTTTCTAAAGAGTTTGTCGCATCAAGACAAATGCAATTGTAACTTATGAGTACAAACATCAGTCGTCGTGGCATTGCATGTTTCAACACATAGGCTCTTGACAAAAAGTTCCTCCCAAAATGACTTCGAATTGAAGTGATGCACACGTCACACATACGCTTACAGGCCCGCATTAGAGTCGACCTCTTGACCGTGGGCACCTGCTTGCGATGGTGCTAACTATTGGTGCCAATCGGTACAATCACTTTCGGAATTCCGAATTTGTCCGAAGACTGATTCGGTTTTCGGACGGACATAATCATATTTCTTTGGACATTTTGGGACATCCAATGCCCAAGGATGACTTGTCGCGAAAATCATATAGTTACCTTTTTATTAAAAAAGAAAGTGTGCCACAGGTAATTCATTTCCACATCAAACACCTTTTCTGCTTTCGGACAAATTTCGGACAAACAATTATTTTCGGACTGTTTTTTTCGGACGGACAGCTGGCCATGGTCTTGGACATCGGTCGGACATTGGACAAATATCTTCTGAAACTGGCACCACTAGTACTAACCCACCTTCAGTAAGAATATCGCTCCAGTGTATAAGTCCGCAGCTACCAAAGATACTTGTTTAGCTCGGCTAGTGGTGTTATGGCCACCTCATAGGTAGTGCATGGAGCACTCGGGTGTAGCTAGCTTTCCAGAGAAGTTGAGGTGGGGGGGGGGGGGGGGGCTGAGCTGGGAAAAAAAATCGCTTAAAATATCATCAAAATTCACAAAAATACAGACTTCCCCCAGGATTTGACCCACTTCCTCGTCCACAGGAGGGGGGGGGGGGGGGGGGGGGGCTGAAGCCAAGTTGGGGGGGGGGGGGGGGGGGGGGTTGAGCGCTCAACTGAATAGGATCCTACACCCCTGGGAGTACTGGAGTACTGGCTTAACTCATGAAAGACGGCGATCTCGGTGACATAATATTTGTTTCCCCCAGGACCGGCCTATAGCCATTTTCCGGGGGGGGGGGGGAGAATTACATCTGGAAATTTGCCAGGAAAATAATTACGTTAACCGGTTTATGTGAACCCGGAGCAAGCTAGGGAGTAGGGTGTCTATTTTACGTTAGTGAATTATTCAAAGAAAATGTAATATCTATCTTACGTTAAGTATTTCGTTCAAGGTCAACATTAAATAAAACACGAGACACATACATACACTTTTATTCCATACACACACAAACACACACACACACACACACACATTTGAACATACACTTGCGAAACGGTGTCAGTGTTGATGGAGCCGAGGCGCCATCATTGCAGCAACGGGAGGCTGTTGACAGTCCCCTGGCTCCGGCGCCCAGGCGAGACCTGGTTGTGGGTTGTATTTTGCTGGGAGAAAACTCCTAAATAATACAAAACCCAGCGTCTATCGCAAAGGGGAAAAACCTGCGCAGAAAGCCAAAATTGCGCGAGGCAAAAAACCTCTGTTATATTTAATTAAATAATCGTGTTTGGTAAAGGAAATCAAAGAGGAGGCCAATCAATTCTGGACAATTATCGCCTAACAGCGTTTGTAGATTCAATGTGATGCGATTCCGTTGCGTGTATTCAATTATTTTCTGTCGTTTGGCGTGGTGCACTGGGCAAGTAATCAGTAAATGTTTAATAGTGTAGCGCGGATCACCTGGGCAGTGTTGGCAATTTGGCGGCGGAAGATTGTCCATAATATAATAATGAGTAATTTTTGTATGACCGAGGCGGAGGCGTGCAAGTACCATTTCTTTTTCTCGACAATTCTGATGACTGGATATAAAATGTTGGATTTTTGGTTTTATTGGATGTAGGTGAAAATGTGGAGCAGCGTCTCACTCACGCTGGCGCAATATGCTAAGTTGTGAATTTATATAATTTAAAACATCTGATACTGGACTTGGTAAATGGTTTTCCGATGGTAACTCCAGGCTCAATTTTGCTAATCTGTCGGCTTCCTCGTTTCCCGGGATACCGGCGTGTCCCGGGATCCAGAGGAACTTGATGCTGTTGTTTTTGTCTTTCAAATACTTTATTAGCTGTCTAATTTGGAATACTATCGGATTTCTACAATCCCTAATTGATGAAATGGCTGATAGCGAGCAGACTTGTCAATGATTCATATTTGTCATGAATCGATTCACAGTGATTCACGGACCATAATGAATGATTAAATCATGATTCAATCACTTAACATTACCATAATGAATGATTCAATCATGATTCAATCACTCAACATTACCATAATGAATGATTCAATCATGATTCAATCACTCAACATTACCATAATGAATGATTCAATCTTGATTCAATCACTCAACATTAAAGGGAAGTGTCGACTCCTTTGTCTAACTCCTTTGATTTTGAATGTGCGACTCTAAGATTTTATGAGCGTGATAGGGAGGTCATGCTCTACCTGTGTGCCAATTTTCATGCACATCAGAATAGTCTGCTGTTTGACCTTAAACATATGACCTGCTCTAACTCATTTGATTTTAAATGTGCGACTTTAAAATTTTACCAGAATGATCACTAGGTCGTGATCTATCTGTGTACCAATTTTGAAGCCAATCCAAATAGTCCGCGAATGTATTTCCGAATGTGAATGTGAATGTGAGCCAATTGGACACGCGTGTTGTTTATTTTGATTATAAAATGATATTTATAATATTTATTATGATTTCAAATTCCAAGTTCCAAAAGCATTAATGACTTTACGTTTCACTTTTTTAAGCGAATATAACATTTATTTTGATTTTGCATTAGGTATTATTTTTTATAAAGCATGATGTGGAATAAAGCGGCGCCGATGCGACAGTGATATTTGGGACATGCGGAGGTCATGCAAATGTTTGTTTATGATTTAGTTTTTGATATGGTATAGCCTAGAAATTAGGAAAAGGTGGGTACCTTTTGATAATTTTTCGTGTGAAAAAGGTGTGCGTGTATTGTGTGGTTTATGAACCGAAGTATGAGTTAGTTACCTTTTCTAAGTATTTAGGTACCTACCCCTAACCCTACCAGTTCCAAGGTATTCACCTAGTTAGGGCTGATTGAACAGTGGCTTTGTGCCCACTGGAGTTGGACACAAAGCCTCGCTTTCTTTACGCATAGATTAATTACAGGCTACAGGCCAGGACACAAAGCTCATATAATTGGCCATTAACCCACGAGTTACTGTGGGGGGCTATTTTTTGCCCCCTCCCGTTATTTTGCAATAACTCCTAAACGAACAACGGTATCGTCACCAAACTCGCAGTACCTTTTCTTACATCAATTCTACACATGTTGGCAAACGGAAAAATATGAGGCTATGATAGGTCAACCAGGCATGACGTCAGAGTGACGTCATGTTCTTCGGGTTTTGTTGCAAAATAATGGTTTGCGGAAAACGCTGTCAAAGGTACGATATTTGAGATAAACTAAATTGTTTTAAATCAAATTACTAACAATAGACCGCGCTATCAAACTGCAATCTCGGATTTTTGAGGTTTTTTGAAATTCAAAATTTTGAGAAATCAAAATACATTTTTTTTTTTTAAACAAAATTTTCAAGAAAAAATCAGAATTATCCAAAAACCGGAATATATGTGATGGAGACATATGCGGTGAATATGTGTGCCAAATTTAAAGTCGATATTTTTAAAAATGACCGAGTTATAACCTTTAAATGACACAAATCGACCACTTCTCACAGCATTACTATGCATAAAAAACGCATTTCCATTTTTGCTTTTTACTTCTATTTATATGGAACAAACAATGTTCTAAGGTCATTTTTCGCGTTCTAGACGAAAAACAAACCCACAAACATGTGTTACAACGCCTAACGACCGTAATCTGCAGTTTGACCTCGTGACCTCGGATGACCTTGACCTGACCCAAGGTCATAAACAGCTTAGAAAGGTACTTAGAAGTGTCAGACACACGAATCATACCGATGTATCGACAGTTTATGCGTTTAATATCGCAATTTTGCGCGACAATTCCATCCATCGAGACCTTTTGACACGGTCAAACATTTTGTACTTGACCTGACCTGTGACGTCATCAGTGACCCGGAGGTCAATAATATTATGTTTCCCTCGATAAATTTCCCAGGGCTATCGAATGCCGTTTCAATTTTTACATTCGGTCCAGTAGTTCCGGAGATCAGAGGGGGGGGGGGGGGCAAAAAATAGCCCCCCCCAGTAAGTCGCGTTATGAAATATACCCCAGTAACTCGCGGGTTAAGTGCCTGGTTTGTCCACAGGGCACATATGAATGCTGGGCCGCTGGCATATTTTGTGGACAGTTTATGCTGTTCGACCAAAACAGAATGATTCTTTGAGCAATGAATGATTCAATCAGCCTATTTGCTCTGTATGAATGATTCAATCAGTGACTCACAACAGGTTTGCGCATGAGGCGAATCGATTCATGAGTCATTCATTTGAAATAAGAATGATGCAATCAAAAGTAGTCGATTCACATTGAATCATTGACAAGTCTGATAGCGAGGCGGACGAGTCTGTACAAATGATTACTTCTGTCAGTTTTTCCTTTCCAATATATATTAATGCTAACAAAATCGATGATAATTCCGCTGTATATACGCTATTTATGTCTGGAAGTCGAAAGTTATTGTTTGTTGTGTTTGAATAGTATGCACCACCGGTTCGGCCGTCGCGCCGTGAACCGTCTGTGTATATGTATGTGTATGTGTTGTGTTGTGCTTTGTGTTCGTGGAAAAGTGTGTGTGTGTCTCTGCCGCCGTGACTGTGTTTTTGTTGTGTGTGCAGAGGCGGTGTGTGTCTGGTGTTGTGTCGAGCCAGTGAGGTGTGAGTGGTGACGTTGGCATTGTGTTGATGTGTGGAATGTTGAATAGTGTGAGTGTTTGTCTGATTCTGTGACTGATGAGTGGGTGTCGTTTTTGTAGTAGTGTTTGTCGTCTTGTGGGTGCGGGATGATTTAAGATGTGGAATGTTGGGCGTGTGGGGTGTGAACTTGCTCTGGCGTAGAATCTAAGTAATGTGTATTTGCGTCGGCGGCAGAGTGTGGGAATGTTTGTGTCGATGTGTAAGTTTATAGTGTTGGTGGTGCGACAGGCCCCAGTCACGATCCGCAAGGCAGCGTTCTGGACAGTTTGCAATTTTTTAATTTGTTTGGAACATCTATCATCAAATAAGAATGCATTATAATCCAGGATTGGGCGTATCAGGGAAGTATATAGCTGGAGGAGAGTGGAGCGGTCTGCGCCCCACTCTCGTCCAGCCAATGACTTCATAATATTAATTCGTCGTGTACATCTCTGCACTAAATCATTGAAGTGTGGGATGAACGAGAGACGAGTGTCTAACGTTACTCCCAGATACTTGAATGATTTGACGAAAGGGATAATTTGATTGTTATATTTTAATGGAATGTAGGGTTCCACATATGCAGGTTTTTTTCTCGAGAAAATTAGGGATGCCGATTTACTTGGAGAAATTTCCAGACCCCATTGGTCGCACCATACCTTTATATCAATGAGTACTAGTTGTACAATTTTGCTGGCTTGATCAACACTGGAGTGAGAGAACCACACCGCCAGGTCATCAGCGTACATTGCAAATTGGAGACCTTTGTCGATCTGATTAATATTACTGAAAATGTCGTTAATCATAATTAAAACTAGGGTTGGGGAGAGGACCGATCCCTGTGGGACACCGTGGTCCTGATTTTGATTTGGAGAATATGTGTTGCCGCACCTTACATTAAAAGTTCTATTGCCTACAAAGTTTGTTATAAATTTTGCGAGTCGACCTCGGATTCCGGTCGTATGGACTTTTACTAAAAGTGCAGTCTTATTGACTGTCAAACGCAGCTTTCAAATCAAGGAAGAGTGCGACCGTGACCTCTCTTCCTCGAAAGCCGCGCTGGACAGAGTCAACAAGACCAACTAAATTGTCCGCAGTGGATCGACCAGGTCGAAAACCACTTTGGTATGGGGAGAGTAAATTATTTGATTCAATGTAAGTCCTGATACGTCCATTAACCATGCGTTCGAATAGTTTACATGCGCAACTAGTTAGAGAAATAGGGCGATATCTAGCGGGAGAAGATTTAGGTTTGCGAGGTTTAAGTATAGGAATTAGCGTACTACTATGCCAAGATTCAGGGAAAGTGCCTTCAAACCACATGGTATTGAAGGCTGTTAGTAAGTTAGTGAGACCAGTCTCAGTTAAGTTTTTAAAGAAGGAGTGGTCAAGTTGATCTGGCCCTTCAGAAGTTTATCCGCATTTACTGATAGCATATGTGGAGCCATGCCATGCTGGAGTGTGTAGAACAGTGTGATATACTGCGATACAATGCGCAGCTTTCCTTGATGTTCACTGTTAAAGGGACTGTCCCACCTTAACATTATATTTGAGTTGAGATAGCCGTGTTGTTGGATTTGCATTAAAATATAGTAGGGTAGCGGTTAAAACAACCACATAGGTCTAATCGAAAAGAAATTCTAGCTTGGACTTGACAATTGTAACGAATAAACCCAATGTGTATTTGAATCGGGGTCTAAAGCCGATGACGTCTCTCTTTCCCAAATGGTGATGATAGTCGACTTGTTTTAAGGTGAACCTTTGAGATATTTGCTACATTTCAATGGTTCGGTAATTGGTTTGTTTTGTATTCAAAGCGCCAGAATTGTCTCGAAATAATTGTGCCATAATTTGGCAGCGTAAAGGATTTCTGTATAGCTCTCTAGAGCTCAATATGACGTCATCAACCCAAATATTAAAACTTTACTTTTTACGAAATTGAGCACTGTTTGCCAGAAACAAATGTCATAATCGTGTTCGGCAGCAATTACTTCACATTTTTCACCACAAGCGGCGTACTTTTGACAACTTTTGGGAAGGTAGGACAGTCCCTTTAAGCTGTTCGAAAAAAAAAGAAGAGCTTCAGGCAGTGAATGATTTGGAAAATGAAGGTGCGTAAATCACATACCTTCATTGTCTAGGTATTTTGCTGCCTAAAGCCCAGGAGAGTACTGTACATAATGTAGAAGGTAAGTGCTATACGTATCTTTTTACAGAAGTCCCTTTTTATGCTCCCCGTAACCGGTCCTCCGTCCTCTGTCACGCTCACGCCAACCCGGGTCTGGTGGTCGCTGGCCACAGGGCATGTGGTGGACCTCGAGTCGCAACCCGGGAGTGGTGACGCCGTCATGGCTTGGGCCCTCCTCGCAGCTTCGCCCTGCGGGATGTCCATTGTCCATTGTCTATTGTCCATTATCCATTATCCATTATCCATTATCCATTATCCATTATCCATTATCCATTATCCATTATCCATTATCCATTATCCATTATCCAACCCCCCCATCCATTATCCAACTTGGACGAGGAAGTGGGTCAAATCTGGGGAGAAATCTGTATTTTTGTGAATGTTGATGGTACTTTAACCCTATTTGTAACAGGCTCCTGGCTACCCCTATTTGTAACAGGGGGGGGGGGGGGGGGCGATTCCGCCCCCCGGAGATCTCGAGATCTACCCGTCCGATTTTCACAAATCAAACGGCATATTATTCCCCTCAACACGATCTACATTGCTACATAAAACAAAATCCGAAATTTTTGGATAGGGGGGCAGCAGGGGGGCAAAAACTACACATTTTAGAGGTATTTGTGATCCAACACAGCTGTCATGTTTATCAACCGATTGTACCGCAACCAATGGGGATAGATAGAGAATGAATTGGAAATTAATATGTGGCGGTGACTTTTTAAAATTCAAAAATCATAGGCGTGTGCAGGTTACTCAATAAGGGGTGAAGTAAATGCGTAATAAAACATTTTTTATGTTGTTTTTTGATACATGAAATGGTGTGTTATTGTGACATTTGACAAAACAGTTATTAAACATATTTTTTTTTGTCATAGGCGGTACCAGGTCAGTGAAAAAGGGAGGTGAAATAGGAAAAAATAGTAACCGCAGGCAAGTTGCTACCCAGCACTATAAATAAGTTACTGATCGTAGATAGTTCCTTTTTGCATGTTGTACTTCATCATAGGCGTATCCAGGATCCAAACTAGGGAGGCGCAAAACCTTTTGATAGGTATAGTATCCGCTATTATGATACTAACTAGTCAACAGTGACTATTTCACCTACAACTTCAATTCACATTGCTTATCCCCCCCACCCTTCTTACCCTACCTGGACTCGCCTATTATCTTATAATCGTTCGTAGAGTAGCCTGTGGTGCGTGTTTCATCCGAACACTGCAGTATGTTATGTCATTGTAGGCCCATGCTTCTTAGTTTCCTTGCAATAATATGACCCCCTTTCTTCCATTCCTGAGCGCGCCTCTGCAAAATAATGACTTAATTTCCTCTCCTGGCCTCATATGTGCATATATAATTATACACTAACCGTATATTGCGCCGTAATCGCTAGCATATCGTCATCACCATGGCAGTCACCGCCCTTTTCATGTGCCTGAACACGCCCCTGCAACTCTATATGTAATACATTATTCAAATAATGGAAGGAGAAGCTATCTTTCACATCTTGATAGCTATAAATGCCCCTTACATCGCTCTATTGGCTTCCCGCCAAGCATTAAATACTTCCTTTACAAGCCCCTGAAACCGCCTCTGCCATGCAATTTTTATGATATTTCATTAACATCAACTAATTTGCACTTGTTGCAATCACCGTGAACCGATGTAACTCCTTCATTCTTGAGGCAGTTAGGAAGAAACCGTGAAGGCAGAACTCTCCCAAAAACGTGCCCTGGAACCGCCTATGTTCAGGTTAAGAACGTACAATTTTGACTCCATATGCGGAATTCAATTCTAGGAAATTTCCAAAATGTCATGGGCCTGGTCCTAGCCGTACGGGAGATATCTGGAGAAAAAAAAACATGAGCGGGGGGGGGGGGGGGGGATCCGCCCACCCCGCTACAAATGGGTTAAGCGATTTTTCCCAGTTCAGCCCTCCCCCAAAAAGAAACTTTTCTGGAGAAGCTTACACCCCTGAGCACTCCATACACTACCTATGAGGTGGACAAGCAGGTCCCCACGGTCAAGAAGTCAACCCTAATGCTGGCCTGTACGCGCATGTGTACACTTGTGCGCAAAGTGCGCATGTGCATCACTTTAATTCGAAGTCATTTTGGGAGGAAACTTTTTGTCAAGAGGCTATGTGTTGAAACATGGGATGCCACGACGACTGATGTTTTACTCATAAGTTACAATTTCCTTTGTCTTGATGCGACAAACTCTTTAGAAAGCCATTTGTGTCGGTAAGGGTTATGCGTCGTGCATAGTGATGGAGTACCAAAGAACTAAACATACCTATGCAAGAGAAAATAGCCATGCAACTTATTAAATAAAAGGGAAATACATGAATATTATGTTGTATCCGTTTAAATATATTTAATTTACATTTCCGGAAGAACCAAAACAGTGCAGGCATGTAATATCGCCGGGCCAAAATAAGTGATTTTGGGATGGTTATAGAAAAGTGTCAAATATTTTACGATTTTTCCACCCCTAAATACTTTTTTGATACACAAATGTATTGCTATATTTGGAATAAGCACATTCCTATTGACTAGGAAGAAGTGTGCCATGTCGTAAATATTATATTCGTGTCTTGAGACCGCGGTCACGAAATGGGGGATTTCGGGGTATTTAAAGAAAAAGCTGAAATGTTCAACGTTTTTTATTGCGACCCCTAAATATCTTCCGATTTCAAAACAAAATATATCACTGGAATCACCATAGTCTAAATATATCACTGGAATCACTATAGTCTTCCAAATCATTCACTGCCTGAAGCTCTTCTTTTTTCGAGCAGCTTAAAGGGACTGTCCTTCCCAAAAGTTGTCAAATGTACGCCGCTTGTGGTGCAAAATATGAAGTAATTGCTGCCGAACACGATTATGACATTTGTTTCTGGCAAACAGTGCTCAATTTCATAAACAAGTTAAGTTTTAATATTTCGATTGATGACGTCATATTGAGCTCTAGAGAGCTATACAGAAATCCTTTGCGCTGCCAAATTATGACACAATTATTTCGAGACAATTCTGGCGCTTTGAGTACAAAAACCAATTACCAAACTATTGAAACGTAGCAAATATTTCCAAGGTTCACCTTAAAACAAGTCGACTACCATCACCATTTGCTAAAGAGAGACGTCATCGGCTTTAGACCCCATTCAAATACACGTAGGGTTTATTCGTTACAATTGTCAAGTCCAACTTATAATTTCTTTTCGATTAGACCTATGTGGTTGTTTTAACTGTTACCCTACTATATTTAAATGCAAATCCAACAACATGGCTATCTCAACTCAAATCTAATGTTAAGGTGGGACAGTCCCTTTAACAGCGAATCTCAAGGAAAGCTGCGCATTGTATCGCAGTATATCACACTCCAGCATGGCTTTCTTCTCCTGTCACAAGGAAAATGTTTAATTCGTGTCGTAAAATCGCGGAGACAAGATGGGGTGATGTTAGGGCATTTATAACAAAACATGTAATTTTCGGCTATTTTTCGCGACCCCTAAATATTTGTTATTTCAAAATTGTTGATACCTATGGACTCAGCGTAGTCGAAATAACGGGAAAAAAGTGTGCCACCAAGACAATGAACATTCGTGTAAAAATGAACCGCCCTACGCCCTACAGTATCTGTTTCCTCCAGTCTGCCTCTTTCTTCACCAGCCTCTGCCTTTTTCTCCGCCAGTCTCTGTTTATTTCCTCTATAGTTCCCCCATTTCCTCAGGCCGTTTCGCCTCCATCTCGGCCGAGTTTTCCTCTATTTCCACCAGTCTCGGTTGCAGTATTGTCATCAGCCGGCTGTCCCGGGAGACGGATGGGGCCGTCCCGGTGCTCTGATTCTGATGGGCCGCCTGAACTGACCACCTGCTAACCTTTCCACTGCCGGGATGGAGGGCCACTTGTGCCCCGTCCCCGACACCAGCTGTGTGGACCCATTGGCCTCCACCGGCCGAGTGGCACGCGCCGCTTCCGTGCCGGCCAGATAGGTACTTGTTGATGATTGGGTTTGTGAACAGCGCGACTACAGCCACAGCCTACAGCCGTCAGACTGCAGCCGCATGCCGCCGGGAACGCTCTTCTTGTCCCAGGGTGTGGTGGCGGCCAGAGCACTCCTGATAAAGGGGATTCACCGGGTAATGGAATCAATAGACGTGGGCCGTGTTCTTGTCGACATGAGGATTGTGAGAACCAATCAGCGACAGGGAGGATGGGAAGCTTTGGGGGAAGGCGTGACGTCATGCTCCGGGGCGTTGAACTGTGACCTCGTCACAAGCATTGTGACACCATAATTGTGTTGCCTTTACTGTCACACATTTCATATTGTTTACGTCATTGTGACGTCAGCAGCAGCTACATAGCCTGAGGCTCCGTACACAGCTATCAGGGTCATCACGCGACATTACACTTGCTGTTCTATTGCTGTTGTGGTTGTTTGGTTTTGACATGTTGATAACGGCCGCATGCCGTCGGGAACGTTCATCCTGTTCCAAAACCAAGGTATAGGAGCGGCGAGACCACACCTTATACGGGGTATCCACCGGGGCATTGAACCCCGATCGCCTTCAATAGGCCGTGGTCGATGGTATGCCCGCGCCAGCCTGCCGCCCCGACCAGAGATAGTACCGAATGTTCAGTCTGTAGGCTGACGCGTACCAGACACTGCTCTGTTAAAGGGATTATACGGGGTTTTCCCAGAATAATTGAGTTACATAGTCAAACGTACTTACCAGTAAAACGCCTTTTTGGGCGATGACCGAGCGAGCGCGCTCTGGTAAAGCTAAAACGGTTGAGATGTGAAACGGTAAGGGAGCACACGTGGTAGTAACACAGTCATGTTAGTCCTCCAGAAAAATTGCCAGGCCTCAATGCATGCTAACATAAAAATTAAGTTGTATTAAATTGTTCATGATCTCCTTTCTCAAATCCGCGAAAAGGGAGTATGTCCTGAGCGCTGCATGCTTCAACGTATACATTAATGCTTAGAATAATACAGCCATTTTTGATCAAGAATCATGTTTGCAATTTTTTTTGTTCATTTCGACGTTCGCGTATGCCAACTGCCACGCGTTGTGGTACCACATCTATCAGGACGCACCATACCAAAATCAAAATTGATTTGATGGACCTATCCAATGGTGAAAACCC
This sequence comes from Chirona hameri, assembly GCA_036785665.1. NCBI lineage: Eukaryota > Metazoa > Arthropoda > Thecostraca > Balanomorpha > Balanidae > Chirona > Chirona hameri. The sequence goes on along the minus strand of JAXIVJ010000339.1, from coordinate 167,832 downwards.
AATCTCAATCGGAGCATTGGTTGCAAAGTTATTAGCTTCCGAAAAGCGTCTGTATGGCCGGGTCGGCCCGGGTCAAATCACAAATGTAAATTTGTCTAGTACAGTGGCGGATCTACGGTTGGGCAAAATGGGCAATTGCCCCCCTCCCCAAACGAAATATCGGTAGGCAAACGTATGTTCCCCCAAACTGGTCCGTCGGGTTATTATTTTTGTCCTGGTACAGTGAGTAATTTCCGATAAATCTTTCTTCGAAAATACGATTTTGTGTGCATTTTTACATGGGGAGACAACAACAAAAAAAAACGCAATAAGAAAACAAATTGCCGTCCGACCATTTTTTATTTTCTTGAAAAGGTGTGCACTGGGGGTTTCAAGGGCGGGGAATTTATTAATGGTGACCAAAAAAATCCCTCAAAAATAAATTTTCCAAGATACGGCCTTCCATATTTTCCCAAGTTCACTATGCAGGCCTAATTTTGACGACTCCGAGACTAAAAAAACGGTTTTGCTAAACTTTTTTTTGTTTGGATCAGGAATAGTCTAAGAACAATTTGGCAATCACGGAGTTTCGTTTTTTTTGTCACGTGATTTCGTGACCTACTTTTTGCGCCGTGATCTTGACCTCGGCGCAACCTCGCTTGATCTTGAAATAGGCTACAGTAGCCTTTTTCACAAAGCAAAAAAGTTTGTAATTACAAAGAATTTCTTTGTAATTACAAATAATTTGTACACATGTTTGTAGTTTGGATTTCACAAAACCCCAGGGCAGTAAATCTCAATTTACTATTTACAAACTACTTTACAAAGATATTGTTTGTAAAAATGTTTGCAATTGCACATGTTCTATTTCTGAAAGGTTGACGGAAGTGAGGAAATGTTTGCAATTACAAACTTGTAATTCCAGTGGGTCAGGGGTTCTGAATTTCAGAAACTGCATTGACAGTTGACATTGTTTGACTGCTCAGGTTATTTTCTTGGTAAGGTTGTTACGTTGCCGAGGTTGTTAGGGTAATGGTTTAGTTATGCATAGGTATAGCTGCCCGAAACAAGTTATTTCCCGAGAGATTCGAACAGGGATCTCCAGCTTTGAAGTCCCAGTGCACCTTACCGATTGCGCTGTGAGGGGCGCCTCCGCGCGGAGAACCCGCATGGCGATATAATTGCAGCGGTCAACGATGTCTTGTGCAATGTGCAGTGAACCTTCACCCTTTACGACGTAGGAAATCGGCAAGGTTAGGTGAACAAATGGTCGAGAAATTCAACGATCTTTCTTTTAAGAGTAGTTATGTTGTTATGCTCCGCCACCTGGTGAATGGTCAAATTCTGTTTCCTCTAACTGCTTACCAAGATGTATTTTTACGATCAGAGTTTGCATTCCGATGAAATGTTAATTAATAGATTATTCTCCCTATAACTAATTTTATATTTAATTAAAAAATAAACCACAATGTAAATATTTGTTAAATTATTTTTTAACAATCAAATTATTTGTCATTAGCATCAAGTTTAATACAAACGTTCTTGATTTCAAGCTTTCTGCTGTACTAACATTTGTGTTTACAATTTTCTTTACAATCGGTAATTCAGAGGTGGCGAATGTTTGTGAAATGTCTTTGTGAGGTTTGCAATATTTTCTTGCGTTTGTAATCGCAAACATGTGTAATTATTAAGTTCTTTGTGAAATAGGCCCCCAGGATAGGGGTGGTACCACAGCGCGTGGCACATGCAAACGCCGAAATTAACCAAAATCATTCTTGATCAAAATTGGCTTGATTTATCTAAGCATTAATTTATACGATGAAGCATGCAGCGCTCAGGATGTACTCCCTTTTGGCGGATTCGAGAAAGGAGATCACGACAAATGTAATACAACTTATTTTGTATGTAGTTTGTCCAAGGGAAGCAACAATACCGCTCGGTTACCGCCGATTAAGGCGTTTTACTGGTTTAGATGGGAGATATTGTCCGCTGAAAATGTGAATTTTGCTTGACATTACAAAGTTGCCCGGGGCTGTAACTCGAAAACCATTTGACGGACGATGCTGAAAAGTTCACAGCGTGAATCAACAGCCCAGCTAACCCCAGACACGTAGTTTTATCGAAATATGAGATTTAGTGTGTTAGTTAGAGATTGTTTTGGTCGATCTGTTTTGGAATACCCCAATTGCCCCCCCCCCCCAAGCGAAAAATCGGTAGGCAAATGCATATCCCCAAACCGTTCCGGGGATTGCGATTTTTGTTCTGGGAAGGCGAGATTTACCCCCTCCCCCGCTCAACGAAACTTTCATGCTGACGACCCGACGCCCCCCCCCCCGCACAAAGACCTTTCCCGCTGACATTCCGACGCCACCCCCCGCTCAACGACTCTGCGCTGACGACCCGACGCCACCCCCCACGTTCAACAACTTTTCGCTGACGAAACGGAGGGATTTTTTTTTGCCTCCCCAAACTCGAAACCTAGATCCGCCACTGGTCTAGTAAGTTGAGAAACCTCACGGGCGCTTCGCGCCCACTTGGTAATAAAGGTGGTCCCACAGTAGCCACATTTTTCTGGAAATTACCTCTTCTGCATATTTCTCTTCTGCGTATAAGGACATTTCAAAGTGCGCGGTGATGCCACCGCGTACTTTCTACAGGACCGGCTGAGGCAGAGCCAGTCATCTCTTATGCTAATGAAAAACACCACTATGTCATATTTCCGGTAAAATAAGCAATATTTGAAGAAAAACGTGTTTTGTTCCAACGACAGCAGCAGTTACCTAGTTTTCCCATACAATTCGATATTTTTCATTAATTTTCATGCCAAAACGCCACCACCAAATTATCAACGCTTCCGGCCAGAGACAAGAAAATCACACAACATGAACGAACAGTGTGTAATAATAAAAGGTCCCGTAAGTTTTGAATTGCATAATAATTTTGTGATCCAGTGTAGGACTTGCTGATAATTCAAAACTCTAAAATTGATTTGATGCAGATTCTAAGATAAAAGTGGTGGACAGTAATGCCGATCAAGTACTCATCTGATACAAGTCTCGAAAAACGCCAAAGTTTTAACGCTGATAATTGCTGAAATAATGGTCTAAATGAGCATTGAGGTCCGTTATGTCTTAAACGTGTTTTACACGCGCACGGCTGGGGGGTTGATTTCCGCCCCCCCCCCCCATCCGGTTTTTGCTGAATAGCGGAAAAACGGCGCGCAGCGCCGCCAAATTTGGCACAGCTGTTTGAACATCAATTACCCACATAGTCTGATTTTGTTTACCTCTGGTCATCTCAGGTCCGGTCACCAAGCAAGGTCACGTGACTGGGCGCGCCGCCAAGTGACCATAAGTAGTCGGTGCGCCCAAAAACCCCAATCATCATCATCATCAGGTCACGTGACCCCACCCCCAAAAAGTGTGGTCATACCGCAGCCACAGTTGTTAGCCGATCGGTTTCAAACTTACAGGATTTTATAATGCCATAGGTACCTACCATTTGTTTATCTCGGATTTTTTTTTTATATCGGTGACCTTACGTCGTGTCAATTTCGTGAACTCTCCATTATAAGTCAATGGGTGAATATGCAAATGCTTCCTATTCCGAGGATACGCAAGATATCAGCCCAATTACTTCTGCATCATGTATAGACCATTCATGATGACCCAGGTGCAATTTTTGTTCGGTGACCCCTTCAGGGTCAGCCGAGGTCATCCGAGGCCACCAACACTTTTGTGTCTATAACTCTCGACGGAATGAAGATAGAGAAGTAAAACTGGTACTAATATGTTTGTCCCATCGAGACAGATCTCCCAATATGCAACTTGACCTACTTGGGTCACCACTTGACCTTGACCTGAGGTCAAATTTTTATGTTGACCTAACCTGGTCAACATGAATATGATTCGAAACGCCTTGACGAGACAAACACGATTGCGTCAACATTATTGCCCTATCTTTATTAGGTAAAATGTTATTTGCGAAAAACAGCTTTGCCAAAAATAACCCTTTTGACCTTTGATGACCTCTGGAGCCTTAACTATTGACCTGAGACAAAATTTGAGGATACTCTGGCGATTGCATTTTTCATGAGATTTCCATTGCTCGTTTCCGTTTGTTCCTAACTATCATAGTTCTGAGATATCTGGGGGTTTCTGGAGCGAAGTCCTAAAACTGGAAAATTCAACCTTTGATGACCTCTGGTGACCTCAATATTGACCTGACATAAGAATACCGATATACTTTCGATAGAGCTTGTCTCGAGCTATCTAATTCCGTTTTCCGCTTGTCGCTACGTTGCGTGGTTTTCGAGATCTTAGGGGAGGCTAAAATTCCTCCCCCCCCGGCTGTTCGTGTGTGGCGGCCGTGCGCGTGTTAAGCTCATACAACTGCAAAAGAGTGCATTTCCTTTCAGGACGGAAACCCGTATAATCCCTTTAAGGCGATGTTTGATACTTGCCTGTCTGAGAAGGAGAGGCTTCTGCTTTGTTTTACGTCATTTCCAAGCAAACGAACTAGAACAGAAGCATTGCTGAATCAACATTTTGGTCGGTTGATGATTGATTTTCCGCACATACAACTCGCGCCCGTTTCTGTTTGTGGCGCCTTTGCCCGTCCTGCTTGCGTATGGTCTCGTGACCGGCGTTGATCCGGCGTTGATCCGGCGTTGATCCGGCGTTGATCCGGGGTTGATCTGGCGTTGATCCGGCGTTGATCCGGCGTTGATCCGGCGTTGATCCGGCGTTGATCCGGTGTTGATCCGGTGTTGATCCGGCGTTGATCCGGCGTTGATCCGGCGTTGATCCGGCGTTGATCCGGCGTTGATCCGGTGTTGATCCGGCGTTGATCCGGCGTTGATCCGGCGTTGATCCGGCGTTGGTCCGGTGTTGATCCGGCGTTGATCCGGCGTTGGTCCGGGGTTGATCCGGCGTTGATCCGGTGAGCTGGCCGGCCTGGCAGGGTCGTGATCCGATAAACAGTGAACCGGTTAGCAGTCAGCTGACTGAGCTCGCGCTGGCCGGCACGGGGCGGCCCGGCCCGGCCCGGCCCGGCTCCACTGTGGGCTGCCGGCGGCGACATCGGCTGACACCGCCCGTGACGTCATACCCGCTCTGAACACAAAACAGGGCCCGGCTGCGGGCCGGCCGGTGTGGCGGGCTGCGGGGCGGCGGCGGCACCCTCTGCACGGCCCGGTGTGACGTCACAGGACTCACCTGCGCGCGGCCGCAGTCGAGGCCGCGCCGCAATCGATGTGGGGCGGGAAGCGGCGGCGGTTCGGCGGCGGACAGCTGTCCACTTGCGGTGCCGACTGCGGCCGGCAGTGGTGCGCCAGCGGTGCGCCAGCGGTGCGCCAGCTGTGGCTGAGTGTACCGCCGTGTGTCGGTGTGTGGGGCGGTGTCGTGTGCAGAACGCCAGTCAGGTGCCTCCCAGAACGGCTCCCCGAACGGCGGAGGAAGCTGTCCGTGTTGACCGACGCGCGAGTTCACAGAGGGGACACGAGTGAGGACGAACGGCGCCTGCGGACAGTGGTATCTGCTGGTGCGGCTTCTGCTAGCTGCTAGTTCCTGTGTTCTGCCAGGGAGCAGCGGGTGTGGTGAGACCGGGGAGAAGCGATCACCTGTTCAGGCGTGGCCGGGGAGGACTGTGACGGACGGGAAAGTATCTACCAACCAGGAAAGGAAGAAGCGGCCTCCGCTCGCTCTGTTCCATGAGTTCTTCCTGCACTCCAAATCTTCAATCGCCTGAGTGAGCACCTGAAACTGACGCTGAGTGAGGGAGCCTGAGAACGGACCACAGCTGAGTTGTTGCTCTGAGAACAGACGCCGACTGAGTTGTCAGTCCAGCCTCGGACCTCGGCTGAGTTGTCAGTCGGACCTGTCGCCGTCTGCGCCTGAGACCATCCGCCGGTGTGCCGCCGTCTTCGTCTACCCGTCCGCCGGTCCACTGCCTCCACCGCTCGACCCCGCCCCGTGTCACGATGCTGGGTAACCGTCCGTCGCTGACCCGCTCGTACGCGGCTCTGGACGCTGACCACCTGGACGCCATCGAGTTCCGGCCGTCACTGCGGGACCGGCTGCGCTCCTCCGTGAGCGTGCTGAACCTGTCGCGGCCTGACGGCGGCGGCAGGCTGCACCGCCTGCACCGCAAGCTGGGGCGCATGTTCAGCCGGTCAGGACGCTACGCCGGGGTGCAGACCGTGTGCGAGACGGCCGACGACGAGGTGTCGCCCCGGCCCGGCATCAGGTGAGATGACAGAGGTGACGGCCACGATGGCTTGGATGGTGGATGTCGTCAGAAAGCGACATGTGACTTCAGTCGGTAGGTGGCCGCCAGTAGGGATGTTTGGGCATTGCGCTTGGCCAGTGACTGGGAGTGGAAGTTTGGTCGTCTTGTTTCGACGTTTGGTATGTGATTTCTGTCTCCGCCGTTGGTGGGTTCCGACGTCGGCGATGGTTCATGCTGTCCTCAGTCGCCACAGAGAAGACACGGAGGCCAGCCGTCTATTTGTTCAGCACACATGGGCTGCAGGACAGTCATTCCATGGCCTTGGAAGTGGGCGCTATCTCACCTTCATTTCCGTTGAATTGAGGATTGTAGCAAGAACAGACATAACAAATTGCTTTTCTCTCTCTTACTCTCCTGTAATGGCGGGAGTCTTTCTTCATGTAGCGTTAATTTTCCGCGTCCTGCCACCCCGGTTACATCACAGCGCTGGTTCGGCCATCACCTCATCATTTCATCATGACACGATGATGTGTAGCCGTGCGCTCGGCTGGCTCCACCTACGGCCCAGCACACCACCTAGCACACCACCCAGCACACCACCCAGCACACCACCCAGCACACCGCCCCCTCGGTCATCAGTGGCAGCCGGCCGTACCCCGCCCTGTCAGGCTGTTTGCCGTACCCCGCCCTGTCAGGGTGTTTGCCGCGCCCCGCCCTGTCAGGGTGTTTGCCGTGCCCCGCCATGTCAGGGTGTTTGCCGTGCCCCGCCATGTCAGGCTGTTTGCCGCGCCCCGCCCTGTCAGGGTGTTTGCCGTGCCCCGCCATGTCAGGCTGTTTGCCGCGCCCCGCCCTGTCAGGCTGTTTGCCGTACCCCGCCCTGTCAGGCTGTTTGCCGTACCCCGCCCCGTCAGGCTGTTTGCCGTGCCCCGCCCTGTCCGGTGACCCCCATACCTACCCTGTCGGGGCGTCACCGTACCGGTTATATGGACCGGTGTGGCGGAGACCGGACATCGACCTTTCACACCACAATCACCCCCCGCCCTCCTCCTCTCTCCTCCCCTCCGCTCCCCTCCCCTCCCCATACATCGCAATTGACAACAGTCCAATGGAACTCAATCATTGGCCGTCTGTTCATAGAAATACGTGCGCAGCATGAGAATAAGGTTATGCTTTTTCTGATGGAAGATGGGACACGCAACGCCGGATGAATGCAGGTCCTGGATGGCAAGCCGACACGTGCCGTCCGCTGGCAGCACTTGCCTTTGTCTGCCGGCTGGTTTTTGTGGATGGTTAATCGGCCGCCGCCCGGCCTGGTGGGCGGGTGTGTCGCCCGGGGTGGCCTGCGGGTGGCCTGCGGGTGGCGTCGTCGGCACATTCCTGGCCTGCAGCGGACTGGTACGGATGGTACGGCCCGGGACGACTCGGCACGCACCGCTCACCTCACCTCACCGCCGGCCATCGGAACGGCACCAGACGGCTCCGTGAGGGCTCTATAGAGGGTCACGACAGGCGCCGGTCTCCTGCGCTTTGTCTGGCGGCACGCACGAATGCATGCATCCACCAACTGTCATTGACATGATCCATTGCTTTGTAGTTTGTTTTTCTCCAAAAGGTTTAATACGCGCACGGTCGGGGTTGACTTCCGCCCCCCCCCCTCCGGTTTTTCATGAATGGGGAAAAACGGCGGCGCTGCGCGCCGCCAAATTTGACACAGCTGTTTGGGCAACAATTACCCACATGATGTAACATTTTTGACCTCTGGTCATCTCATGTCAGGTCACCAGGCCAGGTCACGTGACCCCACCTCCAAAACGTTTGCCGTCGTATCACAGCCACAGTTTCTGGCCGATTGGTTTCAAACTTCCAGGATTTTATAAGGTCATAGGCGCCTACAATTCGTATATCTCGATGGGCGTGACCTTCGTTGTCGGAGTGCCCTCAAACACCAATCAGCATCGTATATCTCGGATTTTTTTTTATATCGGTGACCTAAGGTCGGGTCAATTTCGTGACCTCCCCATTATAACTCAGTGGGAAATATTCAAATGCCTCCTATTCCGAGGATACGTATGATATCAGTCCAATTCCTTCTGGATCATGTTATCATAGGTCATTATTGATGATCCAGGTGCAATTTTTGTTCAGTGATCCCCACAGGGTCAGCCGGAGGTCATCCGAGGTCACTGACACTTTTGTGTCAATAACTCTAGACAGAATGCAGATACATAAGTGAAACCGGCACCAATGTGTTTGTCTCGTCGAGACACGTCTCCCAATATGCAACATGACCTACTTGGGTCACCACCAGACTTTTGCCTGGATCCCGAAGTTGGATCTGGGATCCCAGTGGAATCCTCGGCATAAAATGCATGAAGATATTGGATCCCAATCCAAGATCCTGTGTCACAGGATACATCCAGATCTCAGCTGGATCCCGGGATCCAAGCACATGTCTGGGTCTACCATATTGCAAAATATTGATGCCAAATGCTCTGACGTCACCCCGGGAGTCGCTTCTCTCGTGGATTTTTTGTATTACGCACCTTATTAGTAACGTAATCTTGGTATGCAGTCCAGACTTGTGCCTGGATCCCGAAGTTGGATCCCTCGACATAAAATGCATGAAGATCTGGGATCCTCCTGGATCCCTCGGCGCAAATTGTAGATCCCACGGCATAAAATATATCAGGATCTGGGATTCTTGTGGATCCCTCGGCTTATTGTGTACCTGGACCTGGTGTCCCATGTGGATCCCGGGACACAGGACACAGATCCGGATCTCAGCTGGATACCGGGATACAGGCACATGTCGGTCACCACTTAACCTTGACCTGAGGTTTTTATAAAAGTTCACCTAACATGGTCAACAGGAATATGATTCGAATCGCCTTGACGAGGCCAACACGATGGCGTCAAAATTATTGCCTTATCTGTATTATGTATACAGTTATTTGCGAAACACTTTTGCCAAAAATAGCCTTTTTGATATTTGATGACCTGGAGCCTAAACTATTGACCTGGGCTCAAATTTGAGGACACCAATTGCGATTGCATTGTTCAAGAGCTTTCGATTGCTTTTTCCCGTTTGTTCCTAGCTATCATAGTTCTCGAGATATTTGAAGGTGTTCGAAGCGAAGTCCTAAAACTGGCAAATCTGACCTTTGGTGACTTCTGGTGACCTCAATATTGACCTGACCTAAACAAAATACCGAAATACTTTCGATAGGGCTTGTCTAGAGCTATCTAACGCCGTTTACCGCTTGTCGCTACGTTGCATGGTTTTCGAGATCTTAGGGGGGGGGGGGGGGGGCTGAACCCCCCCCGGCAGTTCGTGGTTGGCGCGAACCCCCGGCAGTGCACGTGTTAAGTATTAAGGCTAGGCGTTTGGAATACAGTGACTTGGGTATGAACCGCAACAGTAAATGGAAGAATCCGCCCATCTTGCCTAGTCGGACAAACTTCTCTGTTTAGTGGATGGAGTATCTCGGCATAGGAGGCTCGAGTAGCCCATGCGCTCGCTGGTTGTCCTTATTTGAGATGATCTGCCGTCAGTGGCAGCGGCTGTCCTGTTTTGGGTGGATGACGTCACGCGGGCTTTACCGGAGTGTTTGCGCTCCGGTCAGAAGCAGCCTGCCCTCAATGTAATGTTGTATCCGGCTAACGCTGGTGGCTAATCCGATTCAATCCGGCTCCTGCGCGGTAAATGTTCATGTAGCGCAACTGAGCTGGAAAAGCTGCATGGAAAGATCGTGCACGAGAAATATATGAATTATGAATCTTCGCCCGCCTCCTGACTTGAGATCACCAGGTCACCACAGGTACCGGCATGATAATTGGTGATCCGGTACCGCCCTGAATATGTACCGACCGAGACCTCCCCTTCTGGCGACCTGTCATGACCTGAGGTCACTTCGGCACTGAGATCCGACTGAATCGGCACAGCACAGAACCCCATACATAAAAACAATCCTACGGCACGACCTGAATCCAAAGCGTGCGGAACTGAAAGTTTCCGTGGATCGAAGCTGAGTCTGGCCCGGTTGAGGTGACAACTGGCGATACATCTTGTCTTCCCCGGAGCTGCCTCAGCTTCCACGGAGCTGCCTCAGCTTCCCCGGAGCTGCCTCAGCTGCCTGCCCCGGAGCTGCCTCAGCTTCCCCGGAGCTTCCTCAGCTTCCCCGGAGCTGCCTCAGCTTCCCCGGAGCTGCCTCAGCTTCCCGGAGCTGCCTCAGCCTCCCCGGAGCTGCCTCAGCTTCCCCGGAGCTTCCTGAGTCGATCTGTCGTGGTCAGACGGACGGCCGTCTCGGGCTGCGGTCGGTCAGGGGTGTGACAGGTTGGAGCGGGGGGGGGGGGGGGGCAAGTTGTTTGGTAGCCGTGACGTCACCATGGCAGTCCAATCCCGCTCCACAGTGTTAAGGCAATGCAAAGTGGCATGGTAGTTACCCCCTTTTAATTCGTTATCTAAGAGAGATGGATACAAGTATTTATGCTCAATGGGAAGCTCGTTTCTTCAAGATGCCTGGAATGGCCTATCATTTTACCCGAGACACTCCAATCGTCCACAATTCTCGGTCGAGTGGAGGCATGTTCCGCCCACACGGCGCGCCGGAGCAGGGGGCCCGCTGTCAGAGGCTGTACACCGCCGCCGCCGCGCCGGCCGCAAGTTCGTGAGAACCGCTGCGACGCCTTGCCAGAGACAGTACCGCCGCCGCCGGCCGGCCGGCCCGGCGGCGGCCTGGTCCCTCGAAATTTCCGGCCTGAATACAAACTCTGTTACAGCTGACTTATTGTGATGCATCGTTAAAATGGTGTTTATATGCATTTTCCAATGAAATTGATGTACCAATGAACTTTAAATATTATTTTCATTCGAATACACACAAAGTTGTATTAAATATATTTATTTTTCTTTTCAGATATTTTCCGATGTGATTACCATATCCTACTATATAGTTGAAATTCTAGAAGAAAATGAGAACTATTCCAAAAATCATACTTGAAATAGTTGATGTGGTAGCATAGTTAATTTATTATAGTTTGAACCAGGCGTGACGTCGCCATGGCAGTCGCCAAACTTGAACCTACTCATTGATATAAGTACTATGGGTTGGGGCGCCGGTCCCGGGGCGGCAGTGGAGCCGACGTATTGATTGTGCCTCTGTCTGAAGTCGAAGTGGTCCAGGCGCCCGACGCCGGCTGCTGGCGGGCGGCACGGGACGGCGATGTCGCCCTGTGTCCTCGGCCTCGTGTCGACCCCGCTCCATGTCACCCCTTCCCCCGGCCCCTGCCACACCCCCGACCCCTGCCACGCCCCCGGCCCCTGCCACGCCCCCCGGCCCCGTGTTACCCGGCGCCGACTGCTGGCGGACGGCACGGGACGGCGATGTCGCCCTGTGTCCCCGCCCTCGGCCTCATATGCCCCGAACCTCGCCACGCCCCCGGCCCCATGCCACCCCTGCCCCGCCACACCCGACCCCATGCCACCCCCAGCACCAGAACAGCTGTCCCCGGCGCTATGTCACCCCCTTCCCCCGGCCCCCACCACGCCCCCGGCCCCGCGCCACCCCCGTAACCCCCGTACCACCACCTGTCCTGCCCCCGGCGCCGTGTTACCGCCGATACCTCACGGTCCCGCCGGCGGCGCCGTGTGGTTGTTAGCCGGCATTCTGGCGGCGCCGTGTGGTTGTTAGCCGGCATTCTGGCGGCGCCGTGTGGTTGTTAGCCGGCATTCTGGCGGCGCCGTGTGGTTGTTAGACGGAATTATGGCGGCGCCAGAAATATCGACCTGTATCGACACGTCCCGGTTTGCCGCAGAACGGCGGCCGGTGTTGATGTTGACTGCCGATCGAACGGCGCTCAGGCCACCTGGCACCGACGCGCCGCCCACAGGCAGCCGCCCGGCCCGAGCAGGCTGCTTTTCAGCCGGGGACGCCCGATGGAAACCACCAGACATGTGGCATGACGCCTGCATGATAGACTGACAAGCGTTGTATTCAACCCGCATATCACACAGTTTCAAGGGCGGATCTAGCCGTGGGGGGGGGGGGGGGGGGGGGGGGGGGGGGGAGGGGGGGAGGGGGGCAAATCCAGTGGCATATTTCAAAAAAGTTGTTGAGCGGGGGGTAGCGAGACGTCAGCCGTCAGCAAAACAAGTTGTTGACCGGGAGGGGGGGGGGGGGGTAACAAGCCACTAGCAAAAACTTGTAGAGCGTGCCGTCAGCTACTGTACGTCAGGCCGTTTTGGGGGCAAATAATCGTTTCAGGACCTTGGGGGGGGGGGGGGGGGCATGGCCCCTTTCGCCCCCTGGATCCGCCCCTGCACTACTTTCTTTGTATTTTCGACCTGTACGTTTTCTAAGTTTCTAACATTATTTCTTGACTCAACTTGCTCCAAACATTTCAATTTGTCAATTTGCTTCATTATCGCCTCTAAGGACAAATCAACAAATCGACATAGATTGCTAAAAATATTACTAACTCGGTTCGAACTTGGAAGTTGGAACACCTTCCTCCTACTTGATGGGGCATATGTTCTCTACGAAAAAAGCACTAGTTACATTTACCTGCTGATGACGTACAACTACTGGAAAAACCTCACTGTAGTGGATATGGCAGGTAACACTATATTATGGTTTGTGTCGACGTCAGGTGAGGCACCTTGAAGGGGTTTGGTGGACTGGTCATGACTGGGCAGCGCCCTCGAATGAGTGACCTGTGACCAGTGCCCTTTGACCTGTGATCTGTGACCTGTGACCTGTGATATGTGATATGTGACCTGTGATATGTGACCTGTGACCTGTGATATGTGACCTGTGAACTGTGACCTGTGACTCACCTGTGACCTGTGACCTGTGACATGTGACCTGTAACTGCCACGTATTACCGGTCACAGCACCCGTTTGTCCTCCACTGTAGCTCAGTCGGGAGAGTGCTGGGCTGCATGCAGACCTCACTCGGTGTGGCAGGCCGGGTTCGAGTCGCTTCGGCACTCGGTATTTGCCTCTGACTGGGATGGCCTGCGGCGGATGGCAGCGACCGCATTCGAGGTCAGGTGACGTCAGAGGGCGGGGCAAACCGTGCCCAGATATGTTTGGGCACGTACAACTTTCGCTTCTAAATTATGCCGGCTACCAGGAATATCGTGATCGGATGGTGGAGTCAGGGCCTGCGTAACAAGCTCTGCTTTGCCCGTGACCTGACCTCGGAATTCCATCCATTAAACAAAAATCGGACTAAATTTATAAAAGCCGCGTTACCCGACTTTAGCAGCTAAGCAACGCCTCCGGCGGTGTGACCATTGACCTCTGCCCGTGACCTGCCTGGGACTGTGATAGGTAACTGGTCAAGGTCAGACGGTGTGTCCACTTTTTACTGGCCAAGGCATATGTTCAAAGTAGACTTATCAATCAGTTGGCAAAAGTCTGGCTATTTGTTCTGAAGGTGGCACCACAAACATCGTGATAGGCGCAGTGAAGTCTGTATCAGTTCTTCAGTGTTTATTCTGATTCTTTTGCTGAGAGTTCTATGCTGCTGCTGGCGTGACGGCGAATATCTTTTTGTCTGTGTTCGAGGCGTTTTTTTTAATGCAAATATAGGCCGTGCGTTTTTAATCGATTGGTCTCCGTGATGTTCGCCAAGCGGAGCCTGTCGCCGCACGACGAACCCCACACTCCGACCGCCCAGTTCCAGCTGAACGGCAGCCTGTGGTGGTGCCGTCCCGGAACACCACACTCCGACCGCCCAGTTCCAGCTGAACGGCAGCCTGTGGTGGTGGGGAACCCCACACTCCGACCGCCCAGTTCCAGCTGAACGGCAGCCTGTGGTGGTGCCGTCCCGGAACCCCACACTCCGACCGCCCAGTTCCAGCTGAACGGCAGCCTGTGGTGGTGCCGTCCCGGAACCCCACACTCCGACCGCCCAGTTCCAGCTGAACGGCAGCCTGTGGTGGTGGGGAACCCCACACTCCGACCGCCCAGTTCCAGCTGAACGGCAGCCTGTGGTGGTGGGGAACCCCACACTCCGACCGCCCAGTTCCAGCTGAACGGCAGCCTGTGGTGGTGGGGAACCCCACACTCCGACCGCCCAGTTCCAGCTGAACGGCAGACTTGGGCGGTGGGGAACCCCACACTCCGACCGCCCAGTTCCAGCTGAACGGCAGCCTGTGGTGGTGGGGAACCCCACACTCCGACCGCCCAGTTCCAGCTGAACGGCAGCCGGTGGTGGTGCCGTCCCGGAACCCCACATTCCGACCGCCCAGTTCCAGCTGAACGGCAGCCTGTGGTGGTGGGGAACCCCACACTCCGACCGCCCAGTTCCAGCTGAACGGCAGACTTGGGCGGTGGGGAACCCCACACTCCGACCGCCCAGTTCCAGCTGAACGGCAGCCTGTGGTGGTGGGGAACCCCACACTCCGACCGCCCAGTTCCAGCTGAACGGCAGCCTGTGGTGGTGGGGAACCCCACACTCCGACCGCCCAGTTCCAGCTGAACGGCAGCCTTTGACGGTGGGGAACCCCACATTCCGACCGCCCAGTTCCAGCTGAACGGCAGACTGTCGGTACCGTCCCGGAACCCCACATTCCGACCGCCCAGTTCCAGCTGAACGGCAGACTGTGCCGTCCCAGAACCCCACACTCCGACCGCCCAGTTCCAGCTGAACGGCAGACTTGGGCGGTGAAAACTGTACGTGTCTGGCAGCTGAACGGCAGCCTGGGCGGTGCAAACTGTACGTGTCTGGAGGATAACACTGTCTGCCGAGCGGGTGACGCCATCTGACCTGTTGTCACTGCTGCCGCCGCTAGCTGCAGGTCATCAAAGCGGCAAACAGTGAGCTCCGAGACCATTGCTATTGCCTATAGACTATAGCTACAGACTATATCAAGTGCTAGCCCGACTTTCCTGTGACTTATCTGTACGAGGGGACATGATTTCGGTGTCCAGTTCGTGACCGACAAACGTCACAAGTCCGGTCTGGGGCGTCGTGCCGGGCCGTCGTGCCGGGCCGTCCCGCCCGAAGTGTCACGTGCCGGGCTGAGTTCGGGGCTCTGACAGATGCGCTGAGCTGAGTTCGGAGCTCTGACAGAGGTGCCGGGCTGAGTTCGGGGCCCTGGCAGAGGTGCCGGGCTGAGTTCGGGGTTCTAACAGAGGTGCCGGGCTGAGTTCGGGGCCCTGGCAGAGGTGCCGGGCTGAGTTCAGGGCCCTGACAGAGGTGCTGAGCTGAGTTCAGGGCCCTGACAGAGGTGCCGGGCTGAGTTCGGGGCTCTGACAGAGGTGCCGGGCTGAGTTCGGGGCCCTGACAGAGGTGCTGAGCTGAGTTCAGGGCCCTGACAGAGGTGCCGGGCTGAGTTCGGGTCTCCGGCAGAGGTGCCGGGCTGAGTTCGGGGCTCTGACAGAGGTGCCACTCTGGCAGAGTTGCGGCGCCGTCCCACCCCGAGGCGTCACGTGCCACGCTGAGTTTGGGACTCTGACAATGGGCCTCTTCCCGTGGCAGCTCTAACCTCCTCAAAGTTGCTCCAACTTGCAACTGTCCTATACCAATGCACAGACAGTTGCCGGCCTAATGCCGGCCGCCCTGCCTGAGGCGTCACGTGCCGTACCACAGCAGGGGCCGGGGATGCAGAGCGGCCTTGCCACGGCGGTTCGCCCTCAGTTATGATGCGTCACCCAGCCGCTCGAGACGGAGACGGGGAGAGGGAGAGGGAGAGGGAGAGGGAGAGGGAGAGGGAGAGGGAGAGGGAGAGGGAGAGGGAGAGGGAGAGGGAGAGGGAGAGGGAGAGGGAGAGGGAGAGGGAGAGGGAGACGGAGACGGAGACGGAGACGGAGACGGAGACGGAGACGGAGACGGAGACGGAGACGGAGACGGGGAGAGGGAGAGGGAGGCTGCCTTTCACCTGAGTCACAGGACACGGCCGCCGCTCCATTCGGCTGGCTCTCTGTTTTGTATGTATGTACATACCTGCCGGGTCAGGCTGACACGGTCTCCGTCTATATCTGGAGGCCTTCACGGTGCAGCTCCTGCCGGCTGTCTGCGCTGGATCGGCCCACCACGCTGGATCTGCCCACCACGCTGGATCTGCGCTGGGTCGGCCCACCACGCTGGATCGGCCCATTACGCTGGTTCGGCCCATTACGCTGGATCGGCCCATTACGCTGGATCGGCCCACCACGCTGGATCGGCCCACCACGCTGGATCGGCCCATCTGCCGATGTGTGTGCACAGCTTCACCTCCGGCCCCGGACCACAAAAGGCGGCCGCTGTGTGCTGCTCGTCTGATGGTGTTTGTTCTCCGCAGACGGCTGCAAGGCCTCGGCCGCGTCCGATTCCAGAGATAAAACACACACACACACGGACATTCAAACACACGTAAACATTGGGCTGCAGCCTCGGCCCAGTGCGTGCTGCTTGCAGCTTCTCGTCGACAGCGGTGCTGGGAAGGACAGACCTAGAGCGGCACTGTGGTGGGGAGGTGTTTGACTGGTGTCGTGCTGGCTGTTGCGCGGTGTCTGGCACTGGTGGAGGAGGCTGGAGCCGGTGACGGCGGCAGCCACGCGTCGCTGTAAGTGGCCTGGGTGGGACGGCGGCTGGCAGGTCGCGGATTCCGGTAACACCGGGCCTCTGGTCTGTGGACTGTGGACTGTGGACTGTGGAGCACGTGATGCCCGTGATGCCGCTCCTCCCACAGGTGGCAGGCGTCGCGTGGCTGTCAGAAAACCCCGTATGGGTACCAGCGGGAGGATCGTTCATTATTTCTATGCTGCGAATTCGTGTCGAGCATAGGGTTCACCAACTAAATTTGTGGTCTGAGTTCCCCTCCCCTGAACTGGGTTGAATTTCCTTCCTGGTACGACAAATTAATTCGGCCGACAGCTATTAACCATCCAATTCCATCAAATGATGTAATTGGAACAGGGCACCGATAAAGGACTAGGCGCATTATGGCGACAGCATTCGCCGGGCCCGAACACCCCAATATCACCACGACCGATGATCAACGACGAAATGCCACCATGATGCAATACACTTTCATTCTAGGCAATTGCCAGTTCATAACGTTGGGTCATTGTTAATGTGTTCAAATCGCCTTTCAGTAATGTGTTCAGTAGCCGAAGGGTTCTGCTTAGAAGTGAGAAGTCGTTCTCAGAACCTTCCCGTCAGTCGCCGTCGATGAAACATATTCGTGTGATGCACTACGCAGGAAGTTATTATTGCGAAGTAGATGATAGGACAAAGAGCATGACGTCCTATTGGGGTCAAATGACCTCAGCCAGTCTATGTCAGATCACATCACCTGTGCTATCATAGGCGGGACTGACTGGAGATGGAGAGCCTTCCCCTGTCGCCGGCTGTGAGCTGCCTACCAGCGGCAGAGACCCACATGTCAGAGGCGGGACTGACTGGAGAGCCTCCCCCTGTCGCCGGCTGTGAGCTGCCTACCAGCGGCAGAGACCCACATGTTAGAGGCGGGACTGACTGGAGAGCCTTCCCCTGTCGTCGGCTGTGAGCTGCCTACCAGCGGCAGAGACCCACATGTCAGAGGCGGGACTGACTGGAGAGCCTCCCCCTGTCGCCGGCTGTGAGCTGCCTACCAGCGGCAGAGACCCACATGTCAGAGGCGGGACTGACTGGAGAGCCTTCCCCTGTCGCCGGCTGTGAGCTGCCTGCCAGCGGCAGAGACCCACATGTCAAAGGCGGGACTGACTGGAGAGCCTCCCCCTGTCGCCGGCTGTGAGCTGCCTGCCAGCGGCAGAGACCCACATGTCAGAGCGGGACTGACTGGAGAGCCTTCCCCTGTCGCCGGCTGTGAGCTGCCTGCCTGCCTGCCTGCCGGCGGCGCTGAGTTCTTATCTCCACATGTCGTCCGTGTCGCTGCCCTCGTGTGAGGCATTCATGGTCATTGGTTACCCCCGCCCCGCTGGGGTATTCAGCCGAACAGCCGGGGGGGGGGGGGGGGGCAGATTCTGCCCCTCGTTATCTTCCGAACCAATAACCGCAGCGAGACGCGCAAGGCGGCAATCGAAAGCTCTGAATGAGACACATCTAGAGCAGACGCGAAATTGTCAAAATAAGGTCACATCAGGTCACGATCAGGTGAAAGGTCAAAATCGAGGTATTTGGATTGATGGGCCATACTTTCCATTTAAAACATTATATTGCGACTGTTCTGGCACGAAGTGCTTTCAGAGGTATAATACATCTCCCGCATAAGCGAAATTGAGATTGTATGCAAAGGTCAAAGTCAGGACACATGTCACAACGTCACTATTGGCAAGAGGTTTACGAAAGTCATGCAACACATGTTTATTGTTTAGTGGGTTATTTTACACGTAGCATTCGATAGTAGTAGCCATCTTCACACCCTCAGTCCATATAATGGCCCTTAGGTGAAGTTCAGGTCAAGGTCAGGTCGCATAAGTTAAAACAAAATTGAAATTGAAAATCTAAATAAAAAAGGCATGTTTCTAGACCAGTTTTGTCTCAGAAATGCAGTGGTGGCATTTATTTGTCTGTATCTGGTCACTAAAAGCCATAAAATGCAATTTCTAAAAATGACATCATGAGTTACTCATACTTAGAGAGCGATAAGTCCGTCAAAAAAAAAAAATATTGCTTTGAACTTTGATGTAGATAACGTTCATACGTGGTTCTCCAATGTGTATTCCGTTTTTAATATCTTTGAAATGTTGTTTTTGTGGACATTTTGTCCGAGAAAAAAACGACATTTTCCGGGGGAAAAAATGTGTAAAAACTCAACATTTCGAAAATCCGTGATAGCCAATTCGAAGAGAATGTCATTCCCTTTCTTTTGACGTTTTTTTATTTTTCAATTTGCTTCGAAACTCGATTGTCTACGATTTGCCCAACATGTATCGTTTTTCCACCAAAAATGGCATTACATGACGTCCACTAAAACGTCATTATCTCCCAAACTACTTCACCAATTTCAATGCAATTTTGAGAGAAGACGTGCAATTGATGCAGCATAAGGTATCGAAAGTTTCACGTCGATATCTCATATTTTTCAAGTTATTGAGAAAATCCAGGAGGGGGAAGATTCTGCCCCCCCCCCCCCAGCGGGGCGCGGGTTAATTAACTGACAACGTGAGCCGACGACCGCCATATTTGTCCGGTGCACGGTTCACTCAGTCGTGGTCCTGAAATAGGCCCGGGGGACCCCGACCCGAACGTGACGTCACGTCTTGTTAATTTGACGCGGCACGTGGGCAGGAGATTAGCGTGATTGCGTCTCGTGACCATGCATGCATAATGCACGATGCGATGTATGTGTGGTTAATACATCAGCTCGGTCGTTCTTTGTTAGTCTTGTGTATTTCTGCTTGACATTTTCGCACGGAATAACCCGTCCTGTGCTTTGTCTTCTTCTTCATGTTTGTCTGGAGGAGAAATAACTATCTTTCGACTCTCGGGCGGAGGTTCCCTAGGGGGTGTCTCGTCTCTCGGACGGAGGTTTCCTGGGGTGTGTCGACTCTCGGGCGGAGGTTTCCTGGGGTGTGTCTCGACTCTCGGAAGGAGGTTCCCTGGGGTGTGTCTCGACTCTCGGACAGAGGTTTCCTGGGGTGTGTCTCGACTCTCGGACGGAGGTTTCCTGGGGTGTGTCTCGACTCTCGGACGGAGGTTCCCTGGGGGGTGTCTCGACTCTCGGACGGAGGTTCCCTAGGGGGTGTCTCGATTCTCGGACGGAGGTTCCCTGGGGTGTGTCTCGACTCTCAGACGGTGGTTCCCTGGGGTGTGTCTCGACTCTCAGACGGAGGTTTCCTGGGGTGTCTCGACTCTCGGGCGGAGGTTCCCTAGGGGGTGTCTCGACTCTCGGACGGAGGTTCCCTGGGGTGTGTCTCGACTCTCAGACGGAGGTTCCCTGGGGTGTGTCTCGACTCTCAGACGGAGGTTTCCTGGGGTGTCTCGACTCTCGGGCGGAGGTTCCCTAGGGGGTGTCTCGACTCTCGGACGGAGGTTCCCTGGGGTGTGTCTCGACTCTCAGACGGAGGTTCCCTGGGGTGTGTCTCGACTCTCAGACGGAGGTTTCCTGGGGTGTCTCGACTCTCGGGCGGAGGTTCCCTAGGGGGTGTCTCGACTCTCGGACGGAGGTTCCCTGGGGTGTGTCTCGACTCTCAGACGGAGGTTCCCTGGGGTGTCTCGTCTCTCGAACGGAGGTTCCCTGGGGGTGTGTCTCGACTCTCAGACGGAGGTTCCCTGGGGTGTGTCTCGACTCTCAGACGGAGGTTTCCTGGGGTGTCTCGACTCTCGGGCGGAGGTTCCCTAGGGGGTGTCTCGACTCTCAGACGGAGGTTCCCTGGGGTGTGTCTCGACTCTCAGACGGAGGTTCCCTGGGGTGTCTCGACTCTCGGACGGAGGTTTCCTGAGATGTGTCTCGACTCTCAGACGGAGGTTTCCTGGGGTGTGTCTCGTCTCTCAGACGGAGGTTTCCTGGGGTGTGTCTCGTCTCTCAGACGGAGGTTTCCTGGGGTGTCTCGACTCTCAGACGGAGGTTCCCTGGGATGTGTCTCGTCTTTCGGACGGAGGTTCCCTAGGGGGTGTGTCGACTCTCGGACGGAGGTTCCCTGGGGTGTGTCTCGACTCTCGGACGGAGGTTCCCTGGGGTGTGTCTCGACTCTCAGGCGGAGGTTCCCTGGGATGTCTCGTCTCTCTGACGGAGGTTCCCTAGGGGGTGTGTCGAATCTCGGACGGAGGTTCCCTGGGGTGTGTCTCGACTCTCGGACGGAGGTTCCCTGGGGTGTGTCTCGACTCTCGGACGGAGGTTCCCTGGGGTGTGTCTCGACTCTCAGACGGAGGTTCCCTGGGATGTGTCTCGTCTCTCGGACGGAGGTTCCCTAGGGGGTGTGTCGACTCTCGGACGGAGGTTCCCTGGGGTGTGTCTCGACTCTCGGACGGAGGTTCCCTGGGGTGTGCCTCGACTCTCGGACGGAAGTTCCCTGGGGTGTCTCGACTCTCGGACGGAGGTTCCCTGGGGTGTCTCGACTCTTAGACGGAGGTTCCCTGGGGTGTGTCTCGACTCTGGGACGGAGGTTTCCTGGGGTGTCTCGACTCTCAGACGGAGGTTCCCTGGGGGGGGGGGGGGGGGGGGGGGGGGTGTCTCGTCTCGGACGGAGGTTCCCTGGGGTGTGTCTCGACTCTCGGACGGAAGTTCCCTGGGGTGTCTCGACTCTCGGACGGAGGTTCCCTGGGGTGTGTCTCGACTCTCGGACGGAGGTTTCCTGGGGTGTCTCAACTCTCAGACGGAGGTTCCCTGGGGTGTCTCGACTCTCAGACGGAGGTTCCCTGGGGTGTGTCGACTCTCGGACGGAGGTTTCCTGGGTTGTGTCTCGACTCTCAGACGGAAGTTCCCTGGGGTGTCTCGACTCTCGGACGGAGGTTCCCTGGGGTGTCTCGACTCTCGGACGGAGGTTCCTGGGGGGGGGGGGGGGGGTGTCTCGACTCTCGGACGGAGGTTCCCTGGGGTGTGTCTCGACTCTCGGACGGAGGTTCCCTGGGGCGTGTCTCGACTCTCAGACGGAGGTTCCCTGGGGTGTGTCTCGACTCTCAGACGGAGGTTCCCTGGGGTGTGTCTCGACTCTCGGACGGAGGTTTCCTGGGGTGTCTCGACTCTCAGACGGAGGTTCCCTGGGGTGTCTCGACTCTCAGACGGAGGTTCCCTGGGGTGTGTCGACTCTCGGACGGAGGTTTCCTGGGGACTCTCAGACGGAAGTTCCCTGGGGTGTGTCTCGACTCTCGGACGGAGGTTCCCTGGGGTGTCTCGACTCTCGGACGGAGGTTCCTCGGGGGGGGGGGGGGGGTGTCTCGACTCTCGGACGGAGGTTCCCTGGGGTGTGTCTCGACTCTCAGACGGAGGTTCCCTGGGGGGGGGGGGGGGTGTCTCGACTCTCGGACGGAGGTTCCCTGGGGTGTGTCTCGACTCTCGGACGGAGGTTCCCTGGGGTGCCTCGACTCTCGGACGGAGGTTCCCTGGGGTGTCTCCACTCTCGGACGGAGGTTCCCTGGGGTGTGTCTCGACTCTCAGACGGAGGTTCCCTGGGGTGTCTCGACTCTCGGACGGAGGTTCCCTGGGGTGTCTCGACTCTCGGACGGAGGTTCCCTGGGGGGTGTCTCGACTCTCGGACGGAGGTTCCCTGGGGGTGTCTCGACTCTCGGACGGAGGTTCCCTGGGGGGTGTCTCGACTCTCGGACGGAGGTTCCCTGGGATGTGTCTCGACTCTCAGACGGAGGTTCCCTGGGGTGTCTCGACTCTCGGACGGAGGTTCCTGGGGGGGGGGGGGGTGTCTGGACTCTCGGACGGAGGTTCCCTGGGGGGTGTCTCGACTCTCGGACGGAGGTTCCCTGGGGGGTGCTCGACTCTCGGACGGAGGTTCCCTGGGGTGTGTCTCGACTCTCAGACGGAGGTTCCCTGGGGTGTCTCGACTCTCGGACGGAGGTTCCCTGGGGTGTCTCGACTCTCGGACGGAGGTTCCCTGGGGGGTGTCTCGACTCTCGGACGGAGGTTCCCTGGGGGGTGTCTCGACTCTCGGACGGAGGTTCCCTGGGGTGTGTCTCGACTCTCAGACGGAGGTTCCCTGGGGTGTCTCGACTCTCGGACGGAGGTTCCGGGGGGGGGGGGTGTGTGTGTCTCGACTCTCGGACGGAGGTTCCCTGGGGTGTGTCTCGACTCTCGGACGGAGGTTCCCTGGGGTGTGTCTCGACTCTCAGACGGAGGTTCCCTGGGGGGTGTCTCGACTCTCAGACGGAGGTTCCCTGGGGGGTGTCTCGACTCTCGGACGGAGGTTCCCTGGGGTGTGTCCCGACTCTCGGACGGAGGTTTCCTGGGGTGTGTCCCGTCTCTCGGACGGAGGTTCCCTGGGGTGTGTCTCGACTCTCGGACGGAGGTTTCCTGGGGTGTCTCGACTCTCGGACGGAGGTTTCCTGGGGTGTGTCTCGACTCTCAGACGGAAGTTCCCTGGGGTGTGTCTCGACTCTCGGACGGAGGTTCCCTGGGGTGTCTCGACTCTCGGACGGAGGTTTCCTGGGGTGTGTCTCGTCTCTCGGACATTGAAAACAAGATGGAAAAATTTGACCTCAATCATTTCATATTCATTTGCAGCATAATACATATTACATAAATACATACATAGGAAGAAATGTATTTTATCTGGCCAAAGTTGAAGGGGAATACTGGTTACTGGTTTGTGCTTGCTACTTAAGATGGTATACAATACTTATTTTTAAGGACCTCACTTCCTCTTGTGAGCAATATCTTCAATCTTGATATAATAATGATGTGTTCTATTTAGTGTTTACATTAATTGATTGAATTTGGAGCATATTTGCTGGACATAATGTGTAAAAGTGTGACAAAAAGTGAATTGTTTAAGATTAGGCTGACCGAAAAGTGTCCAAAAATTGATAAGCCTGACCGACCGAATACCAAATCGGACGGAGGTTCCCTGGGGGTGTCTCGAATCTCGGGCGGAGGTTCCCTGGGGTGTGATAGCCGTGACAGCGTCTGAGTCGTTTCGGTGACTGGTTGTGAAGTAGTGCCCCGGTGAGATCTGGTGATACGGTGTTCTCAGTACCCTGTGGTGGCCGGCCCGTGCTCCCCGTGCTCCCGTGCTCCCGTGCTCCCCGTGCTCCCCGTGTGCAGTACAGGTGGTCAGCATTCAGGGTAGAACAGGCAGAAGGTGAGCGCGGGGGGGGGGGGGGGGCTGAGTGACCGGCGGCGGACTGAGCGGCTGGTACGGACTGGGACGGACTGAGACTGACAGACTGACTAAGACTGACTAAGACTGACTAAGACTGACTAAGACTGACTAAGACTGACTAAGACTGACTAAGACTGACTAAGACTGACTAAGACTGACTAAGACTGACTGAGACTGACTGAGACTGACTGAGACTGACTGAGACTGACTGAGACTGACTGAGACTGACTGAGACTGACTGAGACTGACTGAGACTGACTGAGACTGACTGAGACTGACTGAGACTGACTGAGACTGACTGAGACTGACTGAGACTGACTGAGACTGACTGAGACTGACTGAGACTGACTGAGACTGACTGAGACTGACTGAGACTGACTGAGACTGACTGAGACTGACTGAGACTGACTGAGACTGACTGAGACTGACTGAGACTGACTGAGACTGACTGAGACTGACTGAGACTGACTGGAACGCACCGGACTGTCTGTGACTGACTCGTGCTGAGTGAGAATGGCTGGCAAGATTCAAAGTGACTGTGACTGACTCGTGCTGAGTGAGAATGGCTGGCACTGATTCAAAGTGACTGTGACTGACTCGTGCTGAGTGAGAATGGCTGGCACTGATTCAAAGTGACTGTGACTGACTCGTGCTGAGTGAGAATGGCTGGCACTGATTCAAAGTGACTGACTGACTCGTGCTGAGTGAGATTGGCTGGCACTGATTCAAAGTGACTGTGACTGACTCGTCTTGAGTGAGATTGGCTGGCACTGATTCAAAGTGACTGACTGACTCGTCTTGAGTGAGAATGGCTGGCACTGATTCAAAGTGACTGTGACTGACTCGTGCTGAGTGAGAATGGCTGGCACTGATTCAAAGTGACTGTGACTGACTCGACCGTGATCTGTGTTGCAGGAGGTCACAGACGATGCCGCTGGCCGAGGAAGCGAGCCTGCTCAGGTGAGGGTCCCGGCCACCCGGCCACAGTGTCCTCTCCATAAGCGCGACACGGTCTGCTGCTGGGACGGGCCGACTGAGGGAGGGGGGGGGGGGAGAGGTCCTCAGGTGAGAGTCCCGGCCGCCCGGCCACAGTGTCCTCTCCATAAGCGTGACACGGTCTGGTGCTGGGACGGGCCGACTGAGGGAGGGGGGGGGGGGGGAGGGAGGTGCTCCGGGAGTGTCCAGCTGACACTGCAGCCGGTCAGCGAGTCTGACCCGCGACATGGCTGAGGTTCGACACTGACGAGACATTTCAAAGTGACTGGCTCAGGGCTGAGTGACGAGGACAATGCATTATCTTTCCCCTCCGCCGACCGCCATCTCCGCCGACCGACAGGTTCGCACGATACGAGAATAGATGGGAATTTGCTGGTCAAAGTCACTGGAGAACTAAGCATGTCTTACTGAGAGGATCATTCCACCCGTTTGTCTTGTACGTTCAAATATCAGGAATTTCAGTTATGCTTTGTTTACGGCCAACACAATGCCTTTTGCGTTGCTGTGTGAACTGCACTCGGCGCGTTAGTTATAGTTATCTCTGCGCACTGGCGCCCTCTGAACGACAGTTAAGCCGACCATAAATTGTGATGGCTGGCATGCATGATCCCTGGTAAATCGTGTTGCTTTGATTGTGTGAATGTGGACTATATTCCGCCGGGTGTTTCGCTAGAGGTGTTTGCAAACCGCACGTGCCGTTCTTCTTGCCGGAGCTAGTTTTTGTGTTGACATTTCAGACAGATGCGAGTATCTCTGGTTGGAACGAATTCAGCTGCAAACATTTTCGTTGTTTTGATTAGGCAGTGTGGTGTTCATAAGGGAGAGTGGTGCATTTGTGTCGAGCTGGTACACTGCATTTTAATGCCACGTTTTATCGCGCATTTGTCATAATGTTTGCGAGCGAGCGCTTGGCGCTCGCTAGTCCTTCCGTGGCATATGGGAAAAATCTGATTATGAGCGGCCTGGCCCGACCCGACCCGTGGCGACGCTTTTGAGAAGCTCATATCTCTGTAACCACACGTCCGATTGACAAGCTGACTTCTTTACTGAGCAGCGCCATCCAACCTACCCTGGTTGAGATCAGTGCCGACTCATGTGGGTGCCTAACACTGCGCGTGGCGCGTGCCGCGTGAGGGGTGTTGAAAAGTGTTTTCTAACAAACACTGTAACAACTGAACCGATTGTGTGCAAATTGGGTGTGGTTAGGGACCCCTCAGTCGCCAATTTTCCACAAGTCAGGGGTGGGTTTCCTCTGCACGTGTGCACGTGCACACCCCTATTCTATATATCAGGAACGGCTGAGCCGATTGTGTTCAAATTTAGCGTGTCGTTAAGGACATCTCATCCGCCAGTTTCCCACAAGTCAGGGGTGGGATGGCTTTGCACGCGCGAACGTGCACACCCCTATTCTATATCTCTGGAACGGCTGAGCCGATTGTGGTCAAATTTGTTGTGTGGTTTGGGACCTCCCAGCCCCCACATTCCCACGAGTCAAAGGTGGGTGCCTCTGTACGTGTGCACGTGCGCACCCTTTTTTGTATCTCAGAAACTACTTGCCCGATCAAGTTAAAATTCCCCATACATTTCCTTCGCGCTCGCTCGTTCATCGCCAACTACGGCACCTTACTGGTTCTACTGAATACGAGCAAGCGCTTCGCGCTCGCTCGTCCTTCCGTGGTATATGGGAACAATCTGAATATGAGTGGCCCGGCCCGGCCCGACCCGTGGCGACGCTTTTGAGAAGCTCATATCTCTGCAACCACACGTCCGATTGACAAGCTGACTTCTTTGCTGAGCAGCCCCATCCAACCTACCCTGTTTGAGACCGGTGCCGACTCATGTGGGTGACTACCACTGTGCGTGGCGCGTGCCGCGTGAGAGTTGTTGAAAAGTGTTTTCTCGCAACAACTCTGCAACGGCTGAGCCGATTGTGTGCAAATTTGGTGTGTGGTTAGAGACCCCTCAGCCGCCAATTTTCCACAAGTCAGGGGTGGGGTGACTGCACGTGCGCACGTGCTCACCCCTATGCTATATCTCAGGAATGGCTGAGCCGATTGTGTTCAAATTTGGTGTGTGGTTATGGACCTCTCAACCGCCAGTTTCCCACAAGTCAGATGTGGTTCCTCGGCACGTGCGCACGTGCACACCCATATTCTATATCTCAGGAACGGCTGAGCCGATTGTGTTCAAATTTGGTGTGTGGTTAGGGACCCCTCCGCCGCCTACCCACAAGTCATGGGTGGGGTGCCCTTGCACATGCGCACCTTTTTTGTATCTCAGAAACTACTTGCCCTATCGTTGAAATTCACCATACAATATACATTTCCTGCGCGCTCGCTCGTTCATCGCCGACTACGGCGCCTTACTGGTTTACGTTGTTAAATAGATGGCCCAACTGCGTCACGTAATACACAGCTCATGCGAACGCCATCATGCTCACTCAGAGTGGTGATTTTGTGCGGACATGCTACCGACGACCTAGGGCCGGCCGGTCGGGATCGTCGGTCTGCCTACTATGTACAGATGGCGCTACCGGCCGGCGACACCGCTGGTGCTGCCACTGCCGCTGTGCGGACGAACTATTAGTATCGAATATATCCGCTGGGCGGCGCTGGTACATGCCTTGCTGAAGAACTTGCACGATATGGACACAGCACTGCTACTTCGTGATCTTGTTAGCGAAACGAGATTCAGAAGATTCACTCTTTTCCTTCCCAGAACGCACGTACCTGTAAAGAACGTATGTTCAAGAGATTTTCCCTCCAAAAACTGCTGCTTTCTTATAAATAATCTGAGTAAGTTTTTTAAAACAAATTTAGTCCGAACCTTTTGAATGGATAGATTTCAGAGGTGAGGCTCCGCGCTAAGCATAGCTTGTTGCGCAGGCTCTGTCTGACCCCTACCATCTGATCGTGCCATTCCTGGCGTCCGGCAGAATTTAGAAGATAAAGTTTTACGTGCCCGACATACTTGGACACGGTCCGCCCCGCTCACTGACGTCACCTGACCTTGAACAAAGGCGCACACAAGGGGGCACACGGGCCCGTGCCCCCCCCCCCCCCCTACGAAATGCGGAGCCCCTCTGAGGCGGCCCAGTGGGGCCCTTGTCCGGTTGTATTGGTTTAATACAAAAGAACAAATCCGGATGTATATCTTACAAATGAAAAGTGAAAGTTTTCAGTTGCTATTTTCATCCGAAGGGGCCCACCACGAAAATATAGAAAGCGAAGTTATCGCGAAAATGTGTTAACGGGTCGAAGCGCTAAGAAGAAAAAATATAACTATATAAAATAAGACACGAAGTGTGCCTCATACCAGAGCCGCACACAAGGGGGACAGTGTCGCCCACGTGCCCCCTCCCCCTTACGAAATGTGGGGCCCCTCTGAGGCGGCCCCGCGGAGGCTGGGGCCCCTGTTTGGTTGCATTTTAAACAAATACAAATCCGGATTTATGTTTTACAAATGATAGTCAACGTTTTTTTGTTTGCATCCGAAGGGCCCAGAGGCGCACACAGAGGGGGCATACGGGCCTGTGCCCCTTACGAAATGCGGGTCCCTATGAGGCGGCACGGTGGGGCCCCTGTCCGGTTGTATTGTTTTAATAAATGCAAAAATCCGGATGTATTTTTTACAAATGAAAAGTGAAAGTTTGCATTTGTTATGTGCATCCGAAGGGGCCCACCGCGAAAATATAGAAAGCAAAAATTTTCGCGAAAATGTGTACCGGGTCAAAGCTCTAAGGAGAAAAAGATCAATATATAAAATAAGACGCGAAGTGTGTCTCATACCAGAAGCGCACACAAGGGGAACACTGGCCCACGTGCCCCCCCCCCCCCCACCCCTTATGAAATGCACGGTGTGCGCCAATGTTATGAAATGCGCCAATGTGCCCCTCTAAGGATGTATATCTTACATTTGCAATGTTCATTTGTAAGGTGCCCCACCTTGTAAGGTGCCCCTGTCCGGTTGTATTTTGTTATAAGAAGAAAGTTCGGATGCATTTTTCACAAATGGGAAGTGAGTTTGTATTTTCTATTGTCATCTTAGCACACCACGACTGTTCGCTGCCCGTGACGTAATGCGCCAATGTGCATCTGTGAATCCACTCAAGCGTGCGTTCGGTATCTGGAAAATGTTTTAATTTGGATATTCTCCGCTGGAAAATTATCGCCCTAATTTTCCCTTCGCGCGTTCGGCATCTACTTACTCTGTCGGGAATAATTTTCCATTGGAAAATTATCGCTATGCAGAGCGTTCGGTATATGCAAGGATCGGCTCCATCCATCAGCTTTTTACGTGCGCTGTAAAACACGTATTTAACTCAACTCAGGCTTGAAATTGGTATTAGTCGACCAGGAATTACTTTGAGAACACAACATGTACACAAACTCAGTTAAAAGACAGCAAATGGCCGTCCGTGAACGCAGCGGCAGTCAGCTGACTACGACGAAGGGATAATATCCAAGCGACCCTGCTCCGGACATTTTCCACGATTCTCGCACGCGACGGAAAATTATCGGGGATGATTTTCCAATTTCCAGATACCGAACGTGATCCTTGTCAGGTCAATATTGATGTCACCAATGTCACCAAATGCCAGTTGGTCATATATGGGTGTCCTTAAACAACACTTTTTGCCTCGATAACGAGGAGCTAGCGAAGCGCCGAAAAATAATTTCAGAAAAAAATACATTTGAAAGATATTTAACCCTATTTGCAACAGGCTCATGGCTACCCCTATTTGTAACAGGGAGGGGGGGGGGGGGGGCGGATTCCGCCCCAAGATATTTCGAGATCTACCCGTCCGATTTTCACAAATCAAACGGCGTTTGATTCCCCTCAACACGATCTACATTTCTAAAAAACAATCATATTTTTATAGGGAGGGGGGCAACGGGGGCTAAGACTACACATTTAGAGGTATTTGTGATCCAACACAGCTGTCATGTTTATCAACCGATTTTAAGGCAACCAATGGGGATCGATAGAGATTGAATTGGAGATTGATATATGGCGGTGACTTTGGAAAATTCAAAGGTCATAGGCGTGTGCAGGTCACTCAATATGGGGATGAAGTAAATGCGTAATAAAACCATTTTTTATGTTTGTTTTATATATAAATGAAATGGTGTGTTATTGTGACATTATAAAAACAGTTATAAAACATATTTTTGCCATAGGCGGTACCATGTTAGTGAAAAAGGGAGGTCAAATAGGGAAAGATGTTAACCGCAGGCAAGTTCCTTCCCAGCGCTATAATAAGTTATTGATCGTAGATAGTTCTTTTTCACGTTGTACTTCATCATAGGCGTATCCAGGATCCAAACTGGGGAGGTGCAAGATTTTTGATAGGTATATCATCCGCTATTATGATAATAACTAGTTAACAGTGACTATTTCACTCACAACTTCAATTCACATTGCTTACCCCCCCCCCTTTTACCCTACCTGGACTCGCCTATTATCCTATAATCGTTCGTAGAGTACCCTGTGGTGCATTTTGCATCCGAAAACTGCAGTATGTTCTGTCACTGTAGGCCCATGCATCTTAGTTGCCTTGCAATAATATGACCCCCTTTCTTCAATTCCTGAGCGCGCCTCTGCCAAAAATGACTTAATCCCCTCTCCTGGCCTCATATGTACATATATCATTATAAAATAACCGTCTATTGCGCCGTAATCGCTGGCATATCGTCATCACCATGCCAGTCACCACCTTTGCATGTGCCTGAACACGCCCCTGCAACTCTATATGTAATACATTATGCAAATAATGGAAGGAGAAGCTATATTTTACGTCTTGATAGCTATACATGCCCCTTACATCGCTCTATTGGCTTCCCGCCAAGCATTGAATACTTCCTGGAAGCCTCCCCTTTTCAAGCCCCGGAAACCGCCTCTGCCATGCAGTTTTTATGATGTCATTAACATCAGCTAATTTGCACGTGTTGCAATCACCGTAAGCCGGCGTAACTCTTTCATAATTGAGGCAGTTAGGAAGAAACCGTGAAGATCGCATTTCCGTATTATCGCCAAATGTCGCCGCAGAACCCTCCTAAAAACGTGCCCTGGAACCCCTCTGTTCAGGTTAAGAACTAAATTTTTTGACTCCATATGTGAAAATCTATTTGGGGAAAAGTCCCAAAATTGAATGGGCCTGCTCCTAGCCGTTCTGGAGATATCTGCGAAAAACATGGGGGGGGGGGGGGGAATCCGCCCCCCCATGTTAGTTACAAATAGGGTTTTAACCCTCGCCCTACGGGAACTTTTTCACCTTCGCCCTACGGGGAGGGGGGCTCACAGGCCCCCCTGTTAACTTCTAAACCAAGCAACTTAGAGCAATGCGGTAAGAACCAGCATGTTGCCTGTCAGGAGGGGAATCTAACTATTCGATTTTTAGGTTTCAGGTCAACGGATGACCTTCCAGGTCAAGTTCATGACCTCGTATTTACCACGTCCAGAACAGCGATTTTGCTCTTCAGAAAACCTCAAAATTAGAAATTGATAAATGTAAATAAAAAGGCATGTTCCTGGACCAGTTTTGGCTCAGAAATATAGAAAAGCTAATTATTTGTTCGTATCTTGTCAAAAAAGACAAAAAAAGTTATTAAAAAAATTACGTCATCAGTTTCTTACACTTAGGGACCCATCACTCAGTCAAAAATGAAGATATTGCTTTGCAATTTGGTATGGGTATTGCCCATACTCAGTTCTCTCACATATATTCCGTTTTTTTAAATATCTTTGAAAATGTTGATTTTATGGAGATTTCCCCCAAAAATCTGTTTTATTTTTATTTTAGGGGTCAAAAACCAATTTTTTTTTTAAAATCCGAGATTGCCATTTTAAAGAGAATGCCATTTTGTATCTTTGGTGAATTGCGTTTGCAATTTCCTTTAAAACTGTTTGCTACCATTTTTCAAATATTTATCGTTTTTCCACCAACATGACGTCAGCAAAACATGATTATCTCCCAAACTGCTCAACTAATTTCAATTTTTACAGCATACGTATAATTGTTGTAAACTCAGCTACTGAAAATTTCAGCAAGATGCGCCGCATGAGTAAAAAGTTATGCAAGACAAACCTCGGGGGCCTGTTAGGCCCCCTCGTATGGCGAGGGGTTACCGCGCCGGGCTGGGGGGGGGGGGGGGGGGGCGGCGTCTAGACGCCCCCTCTAAGGTTTTTCGGGGATAGGAGAAAAGCGGCGTTTTTGTACAGCTGTTTGGGGATCCCACATTATGTGCAATTATAGACCTTGGTTCATCTCATGTCAGGTCATCAGGTCAGGTCACGTGACCCACCTCCAAACAAGTTTGCTGTCGTACCACAGCCACAGCTTTTGGCCGATCGGTTTTAAACGTACAGGATTTCATAAGGTCATAGCTACATACCTACAATTCCGATATCTAAGATTTTGTAGGTATATCGGTGACCTAAGGTCGGGCCAATTTCGTGACCTCCCCATTATAAGTCAATGGGGCAATATTCAAATGCTTCATATTCTGAGGATACGCGTGATATCAGTCCAATTCCTTCTGGGTCATATTATCATAGGCCATCCTTGATGATACGGGTGCAATTTTGTTCAGTGACCCCTACAGGGTCAGCCGAGGTCATCTGAGGTCACGCACACTTTGTCAATAACTTTCGAAAGAATGAAGATAAATAAGTGTCACCAGCACCAATGTGTTTGTCTCGTCGAAACGTCTCCCAATATGCAACATGACCTACTTGGGTCTCCACTTGACCTTGACCTGAGGTCAAATTTCTAAGTTGACCTAAACTGGTCAGCATGAATATGATTCGAAGCGCCTTGAAGAGACGAACACGATGGTGTCAACATTATTGCCTTATCTGTATTAAATCAAAAGGTATTTGCGGAAACTGTTTTGCAAAAAAATAGCCATTTGTCATCAAAGTTCAAAACTGGAGTCTGGAGCCCGTACTATTGCCATGAGCTAAAATCTTAGAGAACCAATGACGATTGCAAATTTGAATAGCTTTCGATTGCTTTTTTTCGTTTGTTCCTAGCTATCATATAGTTCCCGATATATTTTAGGGTTTTGGAAGCGAAGTCCTAAAACTTGAAAATCTGACCTGTGATGACCTGTGATGACCTGGGGCTGATGCTTACGTCACGATCTCACCTGATCACGCCACACGCATCTCCCAAATGACACCACAGTTGTCTCGGCAGTACGGTCGGGACCCCGGTCAGCTAGGCGGCTGTCCGTGATATGTGATATGTTCCGTGGGTCAGCCGGTCCGTCCCTCCGTCCCGGTCCTTTCAGCCGTGTCGGCCGTGTCGGCCATGTCGGCGGTCCTGGCGCCGCTGCCGGCACTTGTCCGACCTCCGGACGGCGGCCGGCCACTATCGAGCCGTGTGACAGCCAGGCAGCCAGGGAGGAGGGAGGGTCCCCTGCGACAGACTGCGGGGCCGGCCGCCGGGCCGATTGCCAGTGCACGGGCCACGCCACACGGCGGCGCACACCGCTCCGGGGGCCGCCCTCCGCCGCCCTCCGCCGCCGCCGCAGTGACCACCAGCCACCAGTGGCCAGTGGTCACCGTACAACGCGGCCGGACAGACGCGCCGCTCGCCGCGTACAGGCCAGTCGGCGAGTCAGTATACAGTCGGCGAGTCGGCGAGTCGGTGTCGAGTCGGTGTGGGCCAGCGAGTCAGCTCCGAGTCGGCGTGGGATCTGCCGGGCCGTGGCACGGGTGTTGTGAAGCCACGTGAGCCGGCACGTGAGCCGGTGTAGCGGCCACGTGAGCCGGCTAGTGACGGCAGTGGCTGTGGCCGGCTGCGGTCTGCAGATGGAGTCTGCGCCGCCTTCAGTGATGCTGCTGGGAACTCAGACGAGACGCCAGTGAAGCGATCGTGCAGGGAAGTTACCACTGGCGTCTGTCTACGATTGAGTACAGGGACTGCCGGCCGGGCCGAGCGGGCCATGTCCGGCATGCCTCAGCTGAACCTGCAGCGTCGCTCCGGCGGCGGTGCCGTGGTGCCCACCTCCCCGCTCGACCAGGAGTGTGACGCCCTCATGTGGGTATCCCCTCCCACTCAGCCTGACGTGCCTGCACCTCACTCACGGAGTTGCGTGACCGTAAATTACTCGCGTACCTGCTCATCCGTTGCTCACACACGCGGATTACGAACGCACGCACGCACCCCCGGTTGATCCTGTTCCTTCTTGCTCGACAAATATGAGTATGCAAAGTTAAAGCTGAATGCACACAAATCAACGTTTGTATTGGTTGAAAATGGTAATACTCCGCTGTTTCGGAACCGCTTGTACATAGTGCATAGTTATACATACATGCATAGTAGGACATAGTAACTACATAGTTATACGAGGTATATTCGCACATACCTGTAACATACCTGTACTTGCAGTCGTATTGAAGGAAGGCTACAACCGCGTCTGCGAACATAATGGCGATATCACCTGTATGTTTACTTTGCAGTAGCGGACTTGTACGAACCCTGGCCTCCACCAGCCGGTCCCTCAATTCTAGTTCATCGGCGAAATTTTACGGTGAATGTTCAACGAGCTCGGAATTTTAACATGGTCTGACCTGCCACTGGTTTCACCTGACCTGTTTGCGGCCGCTGCCACCGACCACAGGTCATCCGGGCCAGGAGCCAATAGCAAACGCCGTAACGACTAGAACCCACATTGCCAAAGTGGACAAATATCCATGCCGAACTGTTGCTGTTAAAATGTCGTGGGGCTTATCTTCGTTTTTATTGCGATGCTCCAGTATACCATTCAGAAAGTTAATGTTGAATAGAGCATACAGGTGATATGCCAGTTCAGAAATGGAGTTCTGCTGCTGAATATAATCATGCTGGTAATCAGTGGTGGGCATCGTTACTAAAAAATGTAGTTCCGTTGCTCGTTACTCCGTTACTTTGCGACAAATTTAACGGAAGTTACTTTAGTCAGTTACTCCGCTACCTCAGTTTAACCTTCGCCAGTGCAGTGGGTGGATGCTGCCCCACTCCTCGGTTTTCGAAAACAACTCATATTTATCAACCGATTGCGATGAAACGTTCACTATCCTACTTTATAACAATTTGAAACGTCTCTGAACATTTCAAAACTCTACTGCCCATGACCCGTGACCTATGACCTGTTTCTCCAAGTCATGTCAGACACAACTGGCGTCCCGCAATACCTATGCTTGTAACTTGTGCACTTTCCGAGTGGTTGTTGTTCAGAAACATATGAAAGGTTAAAGGGAATGTTTCACCTTTGTATTGGCTTTAACAGAGATAGCCATTATCTTTGGCCGTTATTGAAATGTCGAAAAACTAAGGTAATTTTCCCAAAAACTTGGCCGTTTTTAAGCAATTCAATTGATAGTTTGCAAAATGTGGTCTAGACTAGTGCCGCCGCTGATTGGCTGACAGAGACTTTGTCAGTCAATCCCACTTTGTCAGCCAATCAGCGGCAGTCTATAGGTCAATAATGACGTCATCATCCCAAATTTAAAAACTTAATTTGCATAAAGTTAAGTGACTTTTCGAGAAAAAAATATCGCCATCGTTTTCAGCAGCACGTACTTCATATTTTAGACTACAACCAGCGTATATTTTACAACTTTCAAATAGGGGAAACATTCCCTTTTATAGGTGACGTGTATGGTTTCCACTGAGATCATGACCTTCGATGACCTGATATTACTTCTTTGGCCTCTGGCAGTTTCGAGGGCATTTTGTGACGCTGAATTCAAATTTGGCATCCATTTTACATAGTAATATGTTCCACTGGGGTCAAGTTCTCACACAGTTCAACCGAGGTCACTGACCTCAGATGACCTAAGATGACATTTTGACCTCACGTGGCTTTTAAGAACATTTAACGGCTAAGTATGTTTTGCAGATCTCTACCAACGCCACTGGTCTGCTGAAGCGTAACAATAGGCGGAAGCACGGCGTTCTTTTATCATTCATGCATTTTGTGTATCACTGAATATCGCTTGTATGCATCTTGCAACCATAGTTGCTTTTCATATGAGTAGAAATGACTAATCACCTGATCTCCTGAAGTATTACGTGCAGCATAGACTCGGTCAAGAATGCGGGCACCATCTACGTCACACACGATGCCAGCAGGTGGTCCAAACTGACCTACAGCTGAAGCTATGCCACCGTATCATGCTCTCCTCCCTCAGTAATACATGCCACCACGCTTATGGCTTTCAAGCTTGTATCAAATGCGCCATTATCTGTCTCATTACCTACATTGATTTCATAGTTTGGTTTTACTTCAAAACACATAAAGAACATATACAACAATACAGTTTTCGGTTTGAATATCCTACTTCTATTTGTGCCCGCTAGTGTTGCCCGTCCCTTTCACACCGGCCCATTATCTCAACACAAAATTAAGGGAGTAACTGAGTAACGAACTTGATTATAAAGTAACGGAAGTTACTTGGTCCGTTACCTGTTTTGAAAAGTAACGAGATCGTTACTCCGTTGCTGAAAAAAGTAGCTCCGTTAGTAACGGAACTTAAGCTTTTGCTTTTAATTTAAGCTTTTGCTTTTGCGCCAATCCATTATTGTTCTGTTTGATTTTTTGTCCTTTTGTTAGGAAAATAAACGAACTGGACTAACGGAGTAGCGGATTAACGGAAGTTGCCCACTACTGCTGGTAATTCACTAGTTTTACCAGTAGGTACCTATTTCCTACCAGTAATTGTTATTATTCCCTGACCTGTTATTATTCCCAAAATCAACAATTTCCCGCCGTTACCGGCTGATAAGGCCCCTGTCTGTCGCTAGCCTGTGTCTGCGTCTGCGTCTGCGTCTGCGTCTGTGTCTATCTGTGTCTGTGTCTGTGTCTGTGTCTGTGTCTGTGTCTGTGTCTGTGTCTGTGTCTGTGTCTGTGTCTGTGTCTGTGTCTGTGTCTGTGTCTGTGTCTGTGTCTGTGTCTGTGTCTGTGTCTGTGTCTGTGTCTGTGTCTGTGTCTGTGTCTGTGTCTGTGTCTGTGTCTGTGTCTGTCTGTGTCTGTATGTGTCTGTCTGTGTCTGTGTCTGTGTCTGTGTCTGTGTCTGTGTCTGTGTCTGTGTCTGTGTCTGTGTCTGTGTCTGTGTCTGTGTCTGTGTCTGTGTCTGTGCCTGTGTCTTGTGTCTGTGTCTGTGTCTGTGTCTGTGCCTGTGTCTTGTGTCTGTGTCTGTGTCTGTGTCTGTGCCTGTGTCTGTGTCTGTGTCTTGTGTCTGTGTCTGTATCTGTGTCTGTATCTGTGTTTGTGTCTGTGTCTGTGCCTGTGTCTGTGTCTGTGTCTGTGTCTGTGTCTGTGTCTTGTGTTTGTGTCTTGTGTCTGTGGCTGCGTCTGCGTTCCCCGCTCCCCGGTGTGTGGCGGTGGTGGGGCGTTGGGAGGTAGTCAGCAGGGACGATGGGTCGTTAGCTGGCCGTGCGGTGTCCGCTGAGGACCCGCGCCGCCGTGCTGTGTGTCGGCGGAGGGCCTCCCCGCGGTGTGCGGTGTGTGTGGCCCGCCCCGTGTACAGCCGCCACACACTTATTACCCCAGCGCCCTGGCGGCCCGGCCTGTGTACAGCCGCCACACGCTTATTACCCCGGCGCCCTGGCATGGAGGCCTGTGTACAGCCGCCACACACTTATTACCCCAGCGCCCTGGCGGCCCGGCCCGTGTACAGCCGCCACACACTTATTACCCCGGCGCCCTGGCGTGGAGGCCTGTGTACAGCCGCCACACACTTATTACCCCAGCGTCCTGGCGGCCCGGCCCCGTGTACAGCCGCCACACACTTATTACCCCAGCGCCCTGGCGGCCCGGCCCGTGTACAGCCGCCACACACTTATTACCCCAGCGCCCTGGCGGCCCGGCCCGTGTACAGCCGCCACACACTTATTACCCCAGCGCCCTGGCGGCCCGGCCCGTGTACAGCCGCCACACACTTATTACCCCGGCGCCCTGGCGGCCCGGCCCGTGTACAGCCGCCACACACTTATTACCCCAGCGCCCTGGCGGCCCGGCCCGTGTACAGCCGCCACACACTTATTACCCCAGCGCCCTGGCGGCCCGGCCCGTGTACAGCCGCCACACACTTATTACCCCAGCGCCCTGGCGGCCCGGCCCGTGTACAGCCGCCACACACTTATTACCCCGGCGCCCTGGCAGCCCGGCCCGTGTACAGCCGCCACACACTTATTACCCCAGCGCCCTGGCGGCCCGCCCCGTGTACAGCCGCCACACACTTATTACCCCAGCGCCCTGGCAGCCCGGCCCGTGTACAGCCGCCACACGTTTATTACGCTGTGTTCTGCGCGCTGATGCCGCCCCTCCCTTGGCTGCCGGTGTGTGTATTCATGGAGGTATAAACAGGCCAGTTGGCGACAGCGTGGGTCGCTCACCTGGCACCTGGCCCGTGAAACAAAGACGTACGTCAGCGCAGCGCCTCCCTGTTCTTCTTTGCATAACTACCTCCGCGTGAAGATCCGTGTCCTCCGTGTGTCACGACTGACTGGTGACTTGTGTCATGACGAGTTGAGCTGGTGTTTTGATATGCAGCTCGACGTCATCCGTCGATCAATGCTGTGGCCATTGTAGTGCTGCACGGACAGTTCAATGAGGGAACAGTTTGCCACGTACCGAACCTTTTACGTGGCGCCGATATGGCCGTTTTCAGTTGACTGAGTTGACTTTATTGACGGTCATTTCGCTCGGGAACGTTTATGCTAATGTATGCAATATAACGGAGTGCAACAATGACAATGACAATGAGTCTAAGTTCCAATTTGCCCAAGGTTGTCCCAGTTCCGATTTGAACATTGTTTGAACAAAACACTACTTTCTAGGACATTTCTTACTCAGACGACTCATTTGATTGCAGTTGAAATGCAATTGATTTTGCTTCAAGATTTTATCAGATATACTGTAAATCACATCACAATCACAAACTGAATGAATGGGGCTTTTGAATGAAT
The DNA here is from genome assembly GCA_036785665.1 of Chirona hameri. Taxonomy (NCBI): domain Eukaryota; kingdom Metazoa; phylum Arthropoda; class Thecostraca; order Balanomorpha; family Balanidae; genus Chirona; species Chirona hameri. Next base: position 128,964 of record JAXIVJ010000339.1, on the reverse strand, counting down.
GAACGGATTTGAATGAATGATTGGGTATTACATTTTCACTGTTTTTTTTTTCGAGACGAGTAACGTCCAAAATGGGATTTTAACTGGTAGGATCTCAGACAAATGTCGGGAACCTTTCTGTCATGGGTCGGGAACCTTTCTGTCATGGAGTTGGCTCAGAGAAGAAGATCCCCTTTTCCTTCAAACACCATCACTGGTGATTAGTATCTGGCGTTCAAAATATCATCCCGACCTTTATGCATTCATCCAGTTATTTTTTAAGTACATTTACCCCATTTCTTTGCACGAATTTCTGCATTCAGGGTGGGATCAACATAACTTGTTGCCTGTGCCCTGAGCATCCAGTAATGCAATTTTGGTTCAACATATAAGTTTGCCTTTGGTTAAGTTTGTCCCCAGTGGCTGAATGCCAAGTAGGATCGCGGAGGGCTTGTTGCCGTGCATGTCTGACGATGCAGCGTCGTCGCTCCGTGCCAGACTGGCCTGACACGGGATTCTCTCCTGGCAGGCCACCAGCCGATCCCATGTGATCGCCGACCGCACCGCGCCGATTACCTATAGGTAGTTCCCGCGGCTCGCACCCCACCTCGTTGGATTACGCGTGTATTACCCCACCCCTCGTCATCGCGGAGAACAGGCGATATGTGACTGGGCCTTTGCCACATTTTATGACATTTCGTACAGTTTTGTATTTCGGTGAGTTTTCATACATTTTTTTTCAATACAAAAAATGTAGGAAAAGCTCGCCGAAAAAAACAACCTGTAACAAATGTCACGCGATGTCACAAAAGGTGTGTTTTAGTCACATGTCGAGTCGCAGACCGCGTCCGACTCTCCTTATTCGGAGTGTCTTGCGGATCGACTGGTGTTCGGGTCTGTTAGGATAGCCGATCGACTGGTGTTCGGGTCTGTTGGGAGAACCGATCGACTGGTGTTCGGGTCTGCTGGGATAACCGATCGACTGGTGTTCGGGTCTGTCTGTTGGAAGAACAAATTTGCCGAGTCGCCGTCGGTGACAACAGTTGATAGTGTGCGGCGGCTGGCGGCAACGACCGACTCCCCTCCCGCTCTCCCTCCCCTGCTGCTCCCTTGACGCGGTCCGCCTCCCTGCCGATCAACACCGACGGCCGACATACCTGTCCCTCCCCGTCCCTCTCCCTCCCTCCCCGTCCCTCTCCGTCCCTCTCCGTCCTTATCCGTCCCTCTCCGTCCCTCTCCGTCGCCCATCTCCGTCGCCCATCTCCGTCGCCCATCTCCGTCGCCCATCTCCGTCGTCCATCTCCGTCGTCCATCTCCGTCGTCCATCTCCGTCGTCCATCTCCGTCGTCCATCTCCGTCGTCCATCTCCGTCGTCCATCTCCGTCGTCCATCTCCGTCGTCCATCTCCATCCCTCCCCGTCCCTCTGTTGTCCCTCCGCTGTCCCTCTCTTATGTCCCTCTCTTATGTCCCTCTCTCTCTCTCTCTCTGTCCCTCTTTCTGTCCCTCTTTCTGTCGCTCTTTATGTCGCGCTCTGTCCCTATCTGCCCCTCTCTGTCCTTCTCTGTCCCTCTCTGCCCCTCTCTGTCCCTCTCTGTCCCTCTCTGTCCCTCTCTGTCCCTCTCTGTCCCTCTCTGTCCCTCTGTCCCTCTCTGCCCCTCTCTGTCCCTCTCTGTCCCTCTCTGTCCCTCTCTGTCCCTCTCTGTCCCTCTCTGTCCCTCTCTGTCCATCTCTGTCCCTCTCTGTCCTTCTGTCCTGTGCCTCTATCCCCCTATCCCTCCGTCCCTCTGTTCCTCTGTCCCTCTGTCCCATCATCACCGCCGCTGCGCTGGCCACTGCGCTGGCCGCTGCTAGAAAGAGGCGTCAGAGTGCCCAGAGTGCGTAGTTGCACATCACACTCATTGCTTATGCAGTCGTTACCTTGGGTTGGTATGTGTGCATTCATGAATATCTGCTGTGCCTGCCTGGACCGACCGGTTGGAGCAGTTTGGGGCGGTCGTTGTTGGTTGGATCAGTTGGGGCGGTCGTTGTTGGTTGGATCAGTTTGGGGCGGTCGTTGTTGGTTGGATCAGTTTGGGGCGGTCGTTGTTGGTTGGATCAGTTTGGGGCGGTCGTTGTCTGCTATGAGGTATGCACACGGACAGTGGACACTGCCGCATCACATACAGACGCGCGGACACTGAGCCACTGCTCACCGTCACGCGTTACCTGTTTGTCTCGGTTTGTCGTTATCGAGATATGGGGTGCAGGGTACGAGTGGCAGTTGCCAGCTGTCAGTGATATCGAGTCTCGTGTGATGGCCAACAAATCGCCATGCTGTTGCAATTGTCTCCTGCGGTGCCTGGTGCCTTTTGAACCTTCCTCGCGTGGTGTTCTGGTATCCTGATATTCGCATCAAAGGCATGCCTCCTCGGAACTCTGGTCTTCCAACCCGTGGTCTCAGACCTGCGTGACCTGGTCTGTAGAATTTGACCTGTAAGCTGTGGTCTTGTCACGGCGCCATGCTCCGTGCCCTGTTACCAGCTCCGTCAGCTCTGTCTGACCTGTCCCCCCCCCCCCGCCCGCCGGCAGCGAGACGCCTCTGCCTGTCCCCAGCTCCGTCTGACCCGTGTCTGTGCCCTTCTGACCCGTGTCTCCCCCTCCCCTCCCTCCCGGCAGCGAGATGCCTCTGCCTGTCCCCAGCTCCGTCTGACCCGTGTCTGTGCCCTTCTGACCTGTGTCTGCCCCCCTCTCCGCAGCGGGGCGCCTCTGCCGGTCCCCAGCTCCGGCTGACCCGTGTCTGTGCCCTTCTGACCCGTGTCTCCCCCTCCCCTCCCTCCCGGCAGCGAGATGCCTCTGCCTGTCCCCAGCTCCGTCTGACCCGTGTCTGTGCCCTTCTGACCCGTGTCTCCCCCTCCCCTCCCTCCCGGCAGCGAGATGCCTCTGTCTGTCCCCAGCTCCGTCTGACCCGTGTCTGTGCCCTTCTGACCTGCGTCTGCCCCCCTCTCCGCAGCGGGGCGCCTCTGCCGGTCCCCAGCTCCGGCTGACCCGTGTCTGTGCCCTTCTGACCTGTGTCTGCCCCCTCTCCACAGCGGGGCGCCTCTGCCGGTCCCCAGCTCCGGCTGACCCGTGTCTGTGCCCTTCTGACCTGTGTCTGCCCCCCTCTCCGCAGCCCCCCTCTCCGCAGCGGGGCGCCGCTGCCTGTCCCCAGCTCCGTCTGACCCGTGTCCGTGCCCTTCTGACCTGTGTCTGCCCCCTCTCCGCAGCGGGGCGCCTCTGCCGGTCCCCAGCTCCGTCTGACCCGTGTCTGTGCCCTTCTGACCTGTGTCTGCCCCCCCCCCCCCTCTCCGCAGCGGGGCGCCTCTGCCGGTCCCCAGCTCCGTCTAACCCGTGTCTGTGCCCTTCTGACCTGTGTCTGCCCCCCTCTCCGCAGCGGGGCGCCTCTGCCGGTCCCCAGCTCCGTCTGACCCGTGTCTGTGCCCTTCTGACCTGTGTCTGCCCCCCCTCTCCGCAGCGGGGCGCCTCTGCCGGTCCCCATCTCCGTCTGACCCGTGTCTGTGCCCTTCTGACCTGCGTCTGCCCCCCCCCCTCCGCAGCGGGGCGCCTCTGCCGGTCCCCAGCTCCGTCTGACCCGTGTCTGTGCCCTTCTGACCTGCGTCTGCCCCCCCCCCCTCTCCGCAGCGGGGCGCCTCTGCCGGTCCCCAGCTCCGTCTGACCCGTGTCTGTGCCCTTCTGACCTGCGTCTGCCCCCCCCTCTCCGCAGCGGGGCGCCTCTGCCGGTCCCCAGCTCCGTCTGACCCGTGTCTGTGCCCTTCTGACCTGCGTCTGCCCCCCCCCTCTCCGCAGCGGGGCGCCTCTGCCGGTCCCCAGCTCCGTCTGACCCGTGTCTGTGCCCTTCTGACCTGCGTCTGCCCCCCCCCCCTCCGCAGCGGGGCGCCTCTGCCTGTCCCCGGCTCTGTCTGGCCCGTGTCTATGCCCTTCTGACCTGCGTCTGCCCCCCTCTCCGCAGCGGGGCGCCTCTGCCGGTCCCCAGCTCCGTCTGACCCGTGTCTGTGCCCTTCTGACCTGTGTCTGCCCCCTCTCCGCAGCGGGGCGCCTCTGCCGGTCCCCAGCTCCTTCTGACCCGTGGCTGTGCCCTTCTGACCTGTGTCTGCCCGACTCTCCGCAGCGGGGCGCCGCTGCCTGTCCCCAGCTCCGTCTGACCCGTGTCTGTGCCCTTCTGACCTGCGTCTGCCCCCCCCCCTCTCCGCAGCGGGGCGCCGCTGCCTGTCCCCAGCTCCGTCTGACCCGTGTCTGTGCCCTTCTGACCTGTGTCTGCCCCCCTCTCCGCAGCGGGGCGCCGCTGCCTGTCCCCAGCTCCGTCTGACCCGTGTCTGTGCCCTTCTGACCCGTGTCTGTGCCCTTCTGACCTGTGTCTGCCCCCCTCTCCGCAGCGGGGCGCCGTTGGACGACATTGAGCTGCGCTCGGTGAACCTGCACCAGCCCCAGGCGCGCGTGGCCATCGTGGACGGCTCGCTGGGCACGGAACAGTACGTGGAGACGAGCCGCGGCTCCGTCTGCGTGGCGCTGCAGGGCGACATCCGCAAGCCGGCCATCCTTACCTACCACGACCTCGGACTCAACTGTGAGTACTGAGTACCTATCACGACCTCGGACTCAACTGTGAGTACCTACCACGGCATCGGACTCAACTGTGAGCACTGAGTACCTACCACGACCTCGGACTCAACTGTGAGTACTTAGTACCTACTACGACATCGGACTCTACTGTGAGTACTGAGTACCTACTACGACCTCGGACACAACTCTGAGTTCTGCCACGGCCTCGGATTCAACTGTGAGTTCTGCCACGACCTCGGACTCAACTGTGAGTACCTACCACGACCTCGGACTCAACTGTGAGTACCTACCACGACTTCGGACTCAACTGTGAGTACTGAGTACCTACTACGACATCGGACTCTACTGTGAGTACCTACTACGACCTCGGACTCAACTGTGCGTACCTACCACGACCTCGGACTCAACTGTGAGTAGACCTGGATTAGCACGATGGTAGGCAAGTTGACAGTGTTGAACGGTTGCCCATTAGATTGAACGGTTGCCCATTATATTAGGCAAGGCTCATAGTTTCCTCCCTAATGTAAGACTTAATGCCTCCGTAATGTAAGTGGACTTAATGGCTGCGGTATGCTGTGAGTACCCATATTCCGCATTATCGACACATTTGATTGAATGAGCCGACATTGTGTCCGCTTCTCCTTGCACGATATTAGCCGTATCAGGGGAGCGGAGATCGTGTTGTCGAGTCGTCTCCGCCACAGACGTAATAGGGGAGCGGAGATCGTGTTGTCGAGTCGTCTCCGCCACAGACGTATTAGGGGAGCGGAGATAGTGTTGTCGAGTCGTCTCCGCCAGCAATCCAGTCCTGCTCCGTTGCGTTATGGTGTATCGTCAACTGGCGAGTTTTCACGGATGCTCCTGTCCTTTCCAGATGTGTCAAATTTCCAGAGCTTCATGAACTACCCGGAAATGAAGATAATTTCAGAGAGCTTCAGATTCGTGCACATCAACGCACCCGGCCAGGAGCCAGGAGCCAAAACTCTGCCTGAAGGGTACGATCGCGTGGCATACACTGACACACGTGTCATACTGACACACGTGTCATACACTGACACACGTGTCATACACTGACACACGTGTCATACTGACACACGCGTCATACTGACACACGTGTCATACACTGACACACGTGTCATACTGACACACGTGTCATACTGACACACTGACAATGTTTGCAGTCCGATTCTGCTGTTTAAATTCGCTTGTGTACGTCATGGGCTACATTGTACCGATGGTGACACTTTCCGACACTTTCGTCGAATCATTTCATTTTTATGATGCAATAATTCAATCGTTTTAGGTGCTTCTGTGGTGACTTTTTCCAGAAGAATTCTGAAATAGCCTGGAACATGATTTGACATTAATTTAGATCACTTTGGCAGATACTTCTGGCTGGCGATTATTTCGTGTCAGTGTGATATAAATGTAAGCTCCTCCCGCCGTCTATACGTCTCGCAGCTGTGTGTGGGGCGCTGAGCTATGTATGTGCCGCATGTTCGGCGTGCGTGACGCTGCTCTGGCCGTGGTAACCTCTCGAACGCTCCTCCCCCAGGTACGTGTACCCGAGCTGTGACGAGCTGGCCGAGCAGGTCCGCGAGGTGATCGAGAAGCTCCAGCTGAAGCGCTGCATCGGCCTCGGGGTCGGCGCCGGCGGCAACATCCTGTCCCGGCTGTGTGTGTCGCACCCCGAACTGGTGAGAACTGGAGATCAGATGACAGACACTCTTTCATCTGGTAGATATGTGGACAGAGACTGCATAGGTAACAGGGTGATAGCACAGAGACTAAGCAAGGAGGCTGCCACGGCGCGAACTTCAACTGGAGGAGTACCCTAGGATAGTGGTGGTGGGTGCGGGAATCACGCTAGAGAACCCGATTTGTTGTGCAGGTATTTGACGGTATCCCTGACTGTTCATGATGTTGTCTTTTCATGCCAGTAGTGTTCACCAGACTGGTACCTTATACTGGTACCTTAGACTGGTACCTTAGACTGGTACCTTAGACTGGTACCTTAGACTGGTACTTTATACTGGTACCTTATACTGGTGCCTTAGACTGGTGCCTTAGACTGGTACCTTAGACTGGTACCTTATACTGGTACCTTAGACTGGTACCTTAGACTGGCACCTTATACTGGCACCTTATACTGGTTCCTTACTGTCTGCGTCTCACAGAGGCGGTGTCTAGAGACGGTGTGACCCAGACACGGTGTGTTCCTCAGATGGAGTGTCTGGCTATGATGAACGCCGTGTGCACGCCGCCCGGCTGGATCGAGTGGGGGTACCAGAAGATGAACGTGCGCCACCTCAAGTCGTCCGGCATGACGCAGGGCGTCATGGACTACCTGATGTGGCACCACTTCGGCCAGGTGAGAGTGGCAGTTCCTCCGGTCTCCTCGACTCAGGCCGATCGATGTCGCTCGGCGCTGACGATGTGCCTCGGGGGCCCGGCGCCAGACGTGCTGCTGTGTGGCATGACAGATGTCATGCCACCTGCAGCCCACCGAGGCTAGCCAGGCGGTTCCTGGCGGGATGAGGCGGTGCATAGTCTGGCTTCCTATGTCAGATATACATTCGTTCAGCTATGTGATAACCATTCTGTTATCTTCACACGTGTGATATGCAGTTGGACGAGGCCTGACTCAGACACGGTCTGAACCTGGACGAGGCCTGAATCAAAAACGGTCTGACCTCTCCCCTGTCCGTGTCTGACCCTGGACGAGGCCTGACTCAGACACGCTCTGACCTCTCCCCTGTCCGTGTGTGCAGCTGGACGAGGCCTGACTCAGACACGCTCTGACCTCTCCCCTGTCCGTGTCTGACCCTGGACGAGGCCTGACTCAGACACGCTCTGACCTCTCCCCTGTCCGTGTCTGACCCTGGACGAGGCCTGACTCAGACACGCTCTGACCTCTCCCCTGTCCGTGTCTGACCCTGGACGAGGCCTGACTCAGACACGCTCTGACCTCTCCCCTGTCCGTGTCTGACCCTGGACGAGGCCTGACTCAGACACGCTCTGACCTCTCCCCTGTCCGTGTCTGACCCTGGACGAGGCCTGACTCGGACACGCTCTGACCTCTCCCCTGTCCGTGTCTGCAGCTGGACGAGGCCTGACTCAGACACGCTCTGACCTCTTCCCTGTCCGTGTCTGACCCTGGACGAGGCCTGACTCAGACACGCTCTGACCTCTCCCCTGTCCGTGTCTGACCCTGGACGAGGCCTGACTCAGACACGCTCTGACCTCTCCCCTGTCCGTGTCTGACCCTGGACGAGGCCTGACTCAGACACGCTCTGACCTCTCCCCTGTCCGTGTCTGCAGCTGGACGAGGCCTGACTCAGACACGCTCTGACCTCTCCCCTGTCCGTGTCTGCAGCTGGACGAGGCCTGACTCAGACACGCTCTGACCTCTCCCCTGTCCGTGTCTGCAGCTGGACGAGGCCTGACTCAGACACGCTCTGACCTCTCCCCTGTCCGTGTCTGACCCTGGACGAGGCCTGACTCAGACACGCTCTGACCTCTCCCCTGTCCGTGTCTGCAGCTGGACGAGGCCTGACTCAGACACGCTCTGACCTCTCCCCTGTCCGTGTCTGACCCTGGACGAGGCCTGACTCAGACACGCTCTGACCTCTCCCCTGTCCGTGTCTGCAGCTGGACGAGGCCTGACTCAGACACGCTCTGACCTCTCCCCTGTCCGTGTCTGACCCTGGACGAGGCCTGACTCAGACACGCTCTGACCTCTCCCCTGTCCGTGTCTGCAGCTGGACGAGGCCTGACTCAGACACGCTCTGACCTCTCCCCTGTCCGTGTCTGACCCTGGACGAGGCCTGACTCAGACACGCTCTGACCTCTTCCCTGTCCGTGTCTGACCCTGGACGAGGCCTGACTCAGACACGCTCTGACCTCTCCCCTGTCCGTGTCTGACCCTGGACGAGGCCTGACTCAGACACGCTCTGACCTCTCCCCTGTCTGTGTCTGACCCTGGACGAGGCCTGACTCAGACACGCTCTGACCTCTCCCCTGTCCGTGTCTGACCCTGGACGAGGCCTGACTCAGACACGCTCTGACCTCTCCCCTGTCCGTGTCTGACCCTGGACGAGGCCTGACTCAGACACGCTCTGACCTCTCCCCTGTCCGTGTCTGACCCTGGACGAGGCCTGACTCAGACACGCTCTGACCTCTCCCCTGTCTGTGTCTGACCCTGGACGAGGCCTGACTCAGACACGCTCTGACCTCTTCCCTGTCCGTGTCTGACCCTGGACGAGGCCTGACTCAGACACGCTCTGACCTCTTCCCTGTCCGTGTCTGACCCTGGACGAGGCCTGACTCAGACACGCTCTGACCTCTCCCCTGTCCGTGTCTGCAGCTGGACGAGGCCTGACTCAGACACGCTCTGACCTCTCCCCTGTCCGTGTGTGCAGCTGGACGAGGCCTGACTCAGACACGCTCTGACCTCTCCCCTGTCCGTGTCTGACCCTGGACGAGGCCCGACTCAGACACGCTCTGACCTCTCCCCTGTCCGTGTCTGACCCTGGACGAGGCCTGACTCAGACACGCCCTGACCTCTCCCCTGTCCGTGCCTGCAGCTGGACGAGGCCTGACTCAGACACGCTCTGACCTCTCCCCTGTCCGTGTCTGCAGCTGGACGAGGCTTCTCACGACCTGATGCACCAGTACCGGACCCAGTTCCAGGCGGCCAACGGCGCCAACCTCTCACTGTTCGTCGAGTCGTACAACCAGAGGACCGACCTGGGGATCCAGCGTCCGGCAGCAGCGGGCAAACAGGTCAGTCTGTAACCAGTACAACCAGAGGATCGACCTGGGGATCCAGCGTCCGGCACCAGCGGGCAAACAGGTCAGTCTGTAACCAGTACAACCAGCGGATCGACCTGGGGATCCAGCGTCCGGCAGCAGCGGGCAAACAGGTCAGTCTGCTGCCAGACCGGGTCATTCTGTCCGGTCAGGTCAGTCTGCTCTGCCAGGTCAGACCAGGTCAGCCCGTCTGACGGGCAGCCCAGACACGGCTGACCGCCTTGGCTACCAAGTCCGATATCGATCGGGACAGAAAACACTTCAAGATGGAAGTACCTGGTCCTCGAGACTGGGTGTCTTACGGAATATTAAGGAAATGACGAACTGATTTGTGATTTTCCCGAATATCGGAACTTGGCGAGAACTTGTTGATCATTAGGTCTTTGTTATGGTTGCTTGAATGCGATTATGAAACTCCATTTTTATTCGCATTTGGAACACAGGGTCTTGACCCGAAGCTTAGTGGTGGCGTTTAAAATCTTGGTATCTTGGTAGTTGGTACTCTGAATCACAGATACTCTTGACTTCTGTTATGCCTCAAGGCGGCGGTCCGCCACACACGCTGGTTCAGGTCAAACTCGTGTATTGAGACACAGATAACCCCGGCGCCACCGCGCCCGTCCCGCAGCCGCAGGCGACCAATCAGCGCCCGCCTGACCGGCCGCGGCCGCACTCTGTGCCGGCCGACCTATGACGGCATCTGACGTCACCGGTCACAGGTGACGTCAGACCGCACCCTAACACCTCCACCACAGTATCAAACCACCGTATGACCAACACAGCACCCCAACATAACATAACTAAGACACAGTATCGGTATTTCTCCATACCGTAACAAAACGGTCCGGCTCTGCCGTCGGACGTGGTCGGAGAATACGCTTCTCAGGCTCAGCACGTCTCACACCCTCTAACGCGGGCAGCTCCGACGGACATCGTGCATCGTTCTGAGCGCGTCTCGCATTCCCTAGCACAGGCAGCTCCGACGGACACACGACATCCTCACACACACCCCTCTCCCGATAACCAGGGGGCGATACACCCTCTGGAACTGTCTCTGTTTCGCGCCTCTTGATGTGATCGACGTGCCGACAAATGACCCTACCGTCCGATAACATAACCGTCACCTTCACACTGCACACATGTGAAGGTGACGCCAGGAAGCCAGTTTCTCCCCTCTGTCCCCTGGAGCCTGTCCACTGCTGTGACCCACACCGCATCACCCTTTTGTACAGACACCGACCGGGTACCTCTGTCCGCATACTGTTTCTACGACCGCTGTCGTTTTTCTACCTGGTCAGCCAGATCAGGCCTCAGAAGGTCCATGTGCGTACGCAATGGTCGACCGATAAACAGCTCCGCCGGCGACCGGCCAGTGGTGGAATGGGGCGTGCTCCTGTACTGGTACAGGAACTGTACCACCCTGGATCCCACAGGGCCCTGCAACGAGCGATAACTGTTTTTAAATGTCTGCACATACCGTTCGGCCAAACCATTGCTCTTCGGGGAAAGTGGAGGTGATGTGAGATGCTCAATACCGTGTGACGTGCAAAAACTCTGGAAGGCTGGGCAGGTAAATGAGCTGGCATTATCAGAGCACAGAACACGCGGCAAGCCCCATGTAGCGAAAGATGCTCTTAATCTCTCGATTGTGACTGCTGTAGTTGACACTTTGGTTGGGTACACATCCACCCATTTGGAATAGGCATCGACAATGATCAGGAACATGTGACCGTCTATCGGACCACAGTAATCGATATGAACGCGGTCGTACGGGCCTCTGGGATATTCCCACGGGTGCAGAGGAGCACTGCGAGCCTGGTTCCGAGTCGCATTGCAATGCTGGCACCTTTTCACCATCTGAGAAATGTCATCCATGTGAGGCCACCATACATAGGAGCGCGCGAATGCCTTCGTGCGTGACTCCCCCTGATGCCCGGCATGCAGCATGCTAAGAACTTTCTCACGGCCCTGTGTGGGTATCACAATTCGGCCGCCCCACATAAGACAGCCACCCTGACAGCTCAGTTCCCCGACTCTCTGCTGGAAGGGGCGATATTCCGGCGGCAAATCCCCCGCGACCGCTGGCCATCCCTGCTGTGTGTACTGCAGCACACGCGCCAACACCGGGTCACGGCCCGTCCACCCGCGGACCTGCGCTGACGTCACTGGGGACGAGTCGAGAAACTCCAACAGATTTACGAACTCTGCTGGTGTCGGTGAGGTCACGGAGCGGATCACAAACTCTCGCCCCGCCAAGTAGTAATTGAATTTTTTCACTCCGTTTACTACAGCCAATGCCTCCCTGTCCGTTTGACTATATCTCCTCTCTGTTGGATTCAGAGACCGTGAGTAAAAGGCCACAGGGCGCTCTCCCTGTTGCGTGCGCTGACTCAGCACGACACCAATGCCCGTCGGGCTGGCGTCACAGGCCAATATCACGGGCCGCTGTGAGTCGAAGTGAGCCAGCACCGGTGAATTTAGCAAAAGCACTTTGGCCTTCCCAAATGCCGCGGGACTCGGCATTTCCCCACACCCACGGCTCGCCGTTCCGTAACAGACGATAGAGAGGAGCCAGAACTGTCGATAAATTTCGCAGAAATTTGCTGTAGTAGTTGATAAGCCCTAACCAGGCCTGCAGCTCAGGTACGTTCCGCGGCTCCGGCGCCGCTCGTATCGCGGTGACTTTCTGCTCAGTCGTGTGAACACCATCCTCGCTCACGGTGTAACCCAGGTAAGTAACGGAACTCACCCCAAAACTACACTTTGACTGATTCACCCGAAGTCCAGCGTCAGACAGACGGCCGAGAACTTCCCGTAACCGAGACTCATGCTCCTCCCGAGACGGAGCCGCGATGATCACGTCATCGAGAAACACGGCCACACCAGGTAAGCCGCTCAGCAGCTGGTCCAGCGTGCGTTGGAAGAGAGACGGGGCACTCGAGTAGCCAAAACTTAACCGAGTTGGTCTGATCAGGCCGCGAGGAGTATTCAGCGTTAAATACTCCCGCGATTTTTTATCATCCAAAACCAGCTGGTTATAAGCGCTCTTTAAATCAACTTTTGAGAAGATCCGACAGCCAGTTAGCTTAACGAGTAACTCTTCCACACGCGGTAGCGGATACTGATGCACTTTAGCAGCCTGGTTAATTGTTAGTCTGTAGTCGCCGCAGAGTCTCAGGGATCCATCTACCTTGTTAACAACCACTAACGGAGCCGCCCATCTACTGTCCTTGACCTCCTCCCACAAACCCAACTTGATCTGCCTATCCAGCTCCGCGTCAACACGAGAGCGATACGCCAGGGGAACGGGACGCGCTTTGAAAAAGCGGGGTGCCGCGTCAGGGTCAACATCGATGGTCACTTTCTCGCCTTTAAAGCACCCCAATCCATCCTCGAACACCACAGCATACTCTGCCAACACAGCGGCTAACGCGGGGTCCGCTATCATAGGCTTACCCGTCGGTTTCGATGGCGGAGACATGTCTGCCATGCGACAGATGGTAGTCCAGTCCAGCTTGAAGTATGCCAACCAGTCGCGTCCGAAAAGCACTGGGCCGGTACCCTCCGTCACGATCAGCGGCAGGTTGACCGAGACGGCTCCGTACTGCACGCACACTATCGCCTCACCATGTAGTGGCAGCCGCTTGCCACCATATGTGCACAATTTACGCCGAGAGGGGGCTATCGTCGGACCCCCTTTCGGGAACAGCCTGTGAAACTGTTCTTCCGAACACACAGAGACCGCGGCGCCTGTATCCACCTCCGCTCGCACTGCACGACCGTAGAGTGTAATGTCCACGTACAGGGGCGGAGGGCCCTTGTTGGACGGAGAAGACTGGTAGAAGAGCGTGTAAATCTCTTCAGCGGCGTCATCTACGGTAGGGTCATTTGGTTCCACTCCTTCCGCTGATGGTGCCGGAGCGCCGAACATGTCGTCCTCCACCCGATCCACCCGGCCGCGGCCCGCGGCACGGCATGCATCGCGGACGTGTCCCATCTCGCCGCACTGGAAGCAGCGGCGATTTCTCGCCCAGCAGCTGCTCGGCGAATGACGGCGGCTGCGACAGCGGTAACAGGGAGCCAGAGCGCCTTGCTCCGCCTGTCCCCGCCGATCCCGTCTCGTGGCACCTCCCCTCCAGCTGGGCGAGTCCACTGCGGTCCGGCGCTGGCCCTGACCGCCGGACGCCGGGCCACGCCCACCGCCGGCCGGCGGGGCGGCGCGGCCGCGCTGCTCCACCCGGCCGACCACGGCCAGCGGCCGACCGGCCTGCACAGCGGCGGACTCAGCGCGGCCGATCTCCCGCGCCTGAGCCTCTGCCGCCTCGCTGGTGCAGGCCAGCGTCAGAGCCGACTCCAGGGTCAGGCTCGACTGACTGAGGAGCCGGGCCTGCAGTCTGGCGTCGCGAATACCGCAAACCAGCCGATCTCGAAGCATCTCTGACAGGGTATCGGATGGAAACTGGCACTGTTTTGCCAGCCTCCGCAGCCTGGCTGCGTACTCGTTGACCGATTCGTGTTCTTCCCGACAGCACGAATGAAACCGGAACCGAGCGACGATCTCCGATGACTTCGGCTCGAAGTGACCTTGTAACACCGTCACTAGCTGCTCGTACTCCAGGTCGCTGACAGCCTGCGGCGCCACCAGATCCTCCAACAGCGCAAACGTCTTGGAGCCGACCACACTGAGGAGAGTCGCTCGTCTCCTGGCCTGGCCTGAGACACCAGTAGCCAACAGGTACTGCTCGAGCCATCTGGAATATGTTCCAAAAGACTCTTGGCTGGGATCAAACTCCCTCACTAAACCACTCAGACTGGCCATGGCGCACGCCGCGCGGGTCCAGTCCTCGTCGCCACTGTTATGCCTCAAGGCGGCGGTCCGCCACACACGCTGGTTCAGGTCAAACTCGTGTATTGAGACACAGATAACCCCGGCGCCACCGCGCCCGTCCCGCAGCCGCAGGCGACCAATCAGCGCCCGCCTGACCGGCCGCGGCCGCACTCGGTGCCGGCCGACCTATGACGGCATCTGACGTCACCGGTCACAGGTGACGTGAGACCGCACCCTAACAACTTCTGAGTCCTAACATTAAAGATGTACATAGATAAAATGACACCAGTGAATGCCTTATTATTGCAATTGAAATGCATCAGTTCCTCGAGACGAACACCACACAGCGCGGATACACCACATGCGGCGAATACACAGCTGCACGTATATTGCCTGAACTTCGTCGCTTTTGGTGCTACCTCCGGCAACACTATTTCATTCAGTGGCACAGTTTCCCCGAGTCGCGTCCACGCCGCGCACAAGTCACGTGGTCTGGCTGTAGTCCACACATTGAAGCAGCAGTGGATCACGTGATCTCAGCATTGAGCTGAAGCCGTTCAGGCGATCCGTGCCGCACCGGAGCGCTGTCTGTAGCGACGCCGCGGCCCTGACCCAGGACACGGTAGGAACCTGACGAGCAGACGTCTGACCTGCGGCCGCTCAGCCGCCGCGCTACTGCAGAGCCATCTATACCCAGTCCGGCGAACTGCCGCTCAGCCGCCGCGCTACTGCAGAGCCATCTATACCCAGTCCGGCGAACTGTCGGCCCGGCAGCGGCAGCCGCCGTCTGCGCTGACTCGGTGACGGGGCTCGGCATCTTTGTCGGTGGCAATGGTGGCTTCTAGCAGACGGCGGCTGAGGTCTAGTGATGGCTGCGCGCATGAGACTCGGAGGCTGTATCTGGCCGAACCACGAGGTGCCCGCCGTCCAATCTCCCGTCAATTATCCAGTCCAGACTGTCTATAGTTCAGAGTCCACTTCGCTCGACGCTAGGCTGATGTGTGTTGCTGGTTCTCCAGCTGACCTTTCAAGGCGACTCTGGATAAAGACAGTCACACGTTCCAGTGAGGCTGTTCGGTTCTGCTGTCCTTGCCTTTGATGTCGCCTTGACAGGAGATATCTCTGAAGAGGCGCCGAGAGCGGCGGGCTGCAGCCATAACCAGCGGCTGGGCAGCAGTACGGTGCGTGTTAGAGACAGAGGCCGCCTCTGACCAGCCGCAGCGGCGGCGGGCAGCGCGGTGGCCGACTGGGCAGCAGTACGGTGCGTGTTAGAGACAGAGGCCGCCTCTGATCGGCCGCAGAGGCCGCCTCTGACCGGGCGCAGCGGCAGCGGGCAGCGCGGTGGTCGGCTGGGCAGCAGTACGGACCGTGTTAGAGACAGAGGCCGCCTCTGACCGGCCGCAGCGGCGGCGGGCAGCGCGGTGGTCGGCTGGGCAGCAGTACGGACCGTGTTAGAGACAGAGGCCGCCTCTGACCGGCCGCAGCGGCGGCGGGCAGCGCGGTGGCCGACTGGGCAGCAGTACGGACCGTGTTAGAGACAGAGGCCGCCTCTGATCGGCCGCAGAGGCCGCCTCTGACCGGGCGCCTCTGACCAGCCGCAGCGGCGGCGGGCAGCGCGGTGGCCGGCTGGGCAGCAGTGCGGACCGTGTTAGAGACAGAGGCCGCCTCTGACCGGCCGCAGCGGCGGCGGGCAGCGCGGTGGTCGGCTGGGCAGCAGTACGGACCGTGTTAGAGACAGAGGCCGCCTCTGACCAGCCGCAGCGGCGGCGGGCAGCGCGGTGGTCGGCTGGGCAGCAGTACGGACCGTGTTAGAGACAGAGGTCGCCTCTGACCAGCCGCAGCGGCGGCGGGCAGCGCGGTGGTCGGCTGGGCAGCAGTACGGACCGTGTTAGAGACAGAGGCCGCCTCTGACCGGCCGCCTCTGACCGGCCGCAGCGGCGGCGGGCAGCGCGGTGGTCGGCTGGGCAGCAGTACGGACTGTGTTAGAGACAGAGGCCGCCTCTGACCGGCCGCCTCTGACCGGCCGCAGCGGCGGCGGGCAGCGGCGGTGGTCGGCTGGGCAGCAGTACGGTGCGTGTTAGAGACAGAGGCCGCCTCTGACCGGGCGCAGCGGCGGCGGGCAGCGCGGTGGTCGGCTGGGCAGTAGTACGGTGCAGCAGGTGGCGGCGCAGCTCGCCAAACCGGGCGCACAGCCGCTGCGAACCACCGCCTCGTCAGCGGTCAGGGTCCAGACCGGCAGCGGCAGCGGGACCAGCTCACCTGCCGAGACTGGGGAGAGAGGGGGGGTCACCGCCTCGTCAGCGGTCAGGGTCCTGACCGGCAGCGGCGGCAGAGGGACCAGCTGACCGGCCGAGACTGGAGAGAGAGAGAGAGGGGGGGAGGGGCGTTCAGAAGTGGGAGGACGTCTCTGGGGCATTTGGGGTTTGATCATCACACCGCTGAAGTCGCATTATCAAAGCTCCAAAAACAGTGCCAACACAACGGTCATAGCCAACGTTCGTAGCTCAGGAATCGCGTTAAGCTGGAGCCATCGACTGGGTGCGCGGTGCACACATGGAAGGCTCGGATAGCGCGTTATAGGTGGCGCTGTACGGGAAATAACGGGATAACTGCGTTATAGGTGGCGCTGTACGGGAAATAACGGGATAGTGCGTTATAGGTGGCGCTGTACACCATCGTCAGTACTCAGTACCCTCAGTGCTCAGACGACAAAGGTCTGGACGTGGACGAATGGCTCAGCAGCGAGGCTGGTGCCGGCGGTGAAAATCCAATGAAGCCGTACACAGCCACTCAGTGAGCCCACTGCCAGGACGAGCGACGGAATGTCGATCCTCCAGTGGACAGTTTCCCCAGATTATGCAAGCGACCCGCGCCGTCCGCTGTCGTTTTGTCCCCGTTCCACCACTATCGTGACGACCGCTGACCGCCGGCCGGTCCCGGTCTGGCTTCCCGGCAGTACGGATTAACCGGCGGCCAGCGGATCCGACCTCCGAGACGCCGCTGGTGCGTCACGGCCATGTATGTCGGATCCCTCCGCTGGCTGACGGCTCGGTCCGTATGAGCATGGCTTCTCAGCTTGACAGGGTGCTGGCTGGGACGGTCGAGAACAGCTCGATACGTCCGTGGTGTTATCTCCACCGTACTCCAGCTTGTTGACGTATTATCGCTGCTGAAATGGTATACTCGTATTCGTATGCTTATTTGTGAAACTCTTAAATCTAGCCCGTAAGGTACCGTATATATCCGTATGCAGCATTGGTAACGGTTCCCGAATTCCTTATCATTCTATGAATCATCAACTCTTGCAGGTGTCGGCTTCTGTTAGCCGTTACCCCCCCCCCCCCCCCCCGTTAGGCCGCCGCCCGCTGGGACGGCCCGGTCGGCGTCTTTCCTTACCTCCTGTATCGTCATCATCATCATCGTCATCGTCATCGTCGTCATCGTCGTCGTCCCTGATAGAGCGATTCGGCAGCTGACCGAACCCGATGGGCCGCGGCTCCACCATCAGCTGCGGGGCCGCGTCACAGCCGCCCGTCTGTAACGGGGTAAATCGTCAGCTGACCGAACCTGAGGGGCCGCGACACCACCATCAGCTGCTGGGCCGCGTCACAGCCACCCGTCTGTAACGGGGTGAATCGTCAGCTGACCGAACCTGAGGGGCCGCGACACTACCATCAGCTGCTGGGCCGCGTCACAGCCGCCCGTCTGTAACGGGGTAAATTGTCAGCTGACCGAACCTGAGGGGCCGTAGCTCCATCATCAGCTGCTGGGCCGCGTCACAGCCGCCCGTCTGTAACGGGGTAAATCGTCAGCTGACCGAACCTGAGGGGCCGCGGCTCCACCATCAGCTGCGGGGCCGCGTCACAGCCGCCCGTCTGTATCGGGGTAAATCGTCAGCTGACCGAACCTGAGGGGCCGCGACACCACCATCAGCTGCTGGGCCGCGTCACAGCCGCCCGTCTGTAACGGGGTAAATCGTCAGCTGACCGAACCTGAGGGGCCGCGGCTCCACCATCAGCTGCGGGGCCGCGGCTCCACCATCAGCTGCGGGGCCGCGTCACAGCCGCCCGTCTGTAACGGGGTAAATCGTCAGCTGACCGAACCTGAGGGGCCGCGACACCACCATCAGCTGCTGGGCCGCGTCACAGCCGCCCGTCTGTAACGGGGTAAATCGTCAGCTGACCGAACCTGAGGGGCCGCGGCTCCACCATCAGCTGCGGGGCCGCGTCACAGCCGCCCGTCTGTAACGGGGTAAATCGTCAGCTGACCGAACCTGAGGGGCCGCGACACCACCATCAGCTGCTGGGCCGCGTCACAGCCGCCCGTCTGTAACGGGGTAAATCGTCAGCTGACCGAACCTGAGGGGCCGCGGCTCCACCATCAGCTGCGGGGCCGCGTCACAGCCGCCCGTCTGTAACGGGGTAAATCGTCAGCTGACCGAACCCGAGGGGCCGCGGCTCCACCATCAGCTGCTGGGCCGCGTCACAGCCGCCCGTCTGTAACGGGGTGAATCGTCAGCTGACCGAACCTGAGGGGCCGCGGCTCCACCATCAGCTGCTGGGCCGCGTCACAGCCGCCCGTCTGTAACGGGGTAAATCGTCAGCTGACCGAACCTGAGTGGCCGTAGCTCCATCATCAGCTGCGGGGCCGCGTCACAGCCGCCCGTCTGTAACGGGGTAAATCGTCAGCTGACCGAACCTGAGGGGCCGTAGCTCCATCATCAGCTGCGGGGCCGCGTCACAGCCGCCCGTCTGTAACGGGGTAAATTGTCAGCTGACCGAACCTGAGGGGCCGTAGCTCCATCATCAGCTGCGGGGCCGCGTCACAGCCACCCGTCTGTAACGGGGTAAATCGTCAGCTGACCGAACCTGAGGGGCCGTGGCTGCGGGGCCGCGTCACAGCCGCCCGTCTGTAACGGGGTGAATCGTCAGCTGACAGTAACGGTGATACGTCACCACACCGTCACAGTCTGATGGCGGGTAACGGGGACGTCAGTAACTGGTGACGTCATTACACAATTACAGGTAGCATTTTTTTCCCATTTTTTTTGGTGTGTCTCGTGTAATTTTCCCCTGAATAACCGGCATAGCACGAGCAGCTCGTGGCGACGAAAGTGAACGGTCTGGCGTGACAAGCAATCCATCAGGTCTTTCCCGTTAGACCGGCCACTTTAGTCCAGTTCGCTGCTCTCTGTGGTCAGAGTTCAGGGTCGTCACAAACAAGGCCATATAACGTCACAAGGGCGCCACCGCACGGTACCAGGCGGGCGGTGCGGCGTGTCGTCGGCGGGAGGCAATTTAATCAATCCTTGTTTCTTATATAACGCACAAGGGGATGTTGTAGTGATTCTCTTGTCCACCTGCTGACAAAGACAGGGTCAGGTTAGAACACACCGCAGCTGTGGGCTTGTTGTCCCCGAGTGCACAGCAGTGGGGCGTAAATACCCGGTAATGAATGCATTCAGACTATTTTAACTGAGTGCATTGATTGAAATGTTAATGCTGCGTTCGTGAGGTTCAAAATTAGACCGATGAATCCCGTTCCACATTTGTATACTTTTTGGCGATTTAACGTTACAACTCCGACTTTTTGAAGGTTACATGTTGATGTGTCGTCCATAAAATGTATATGTACATAATATCTATAATGTTATAACCTTGCACTCTGAGACCAAAAGCGAATGTTGACACGCTTTCAGAAGCCTGATTCGTTGCATTGTGCTTACCAACATGCGCTGGCGGCCATGTCTCTTCATAGTACGACCTATCGGAGGGCGGATCTTGCGCGACGAACCGGCTGAAAACCCGACTCCACTAACCAACACGCGCATTGATATAACAACGTGTCACCATCGTGTTACGGTGCAGAGTTTGTGTTTACGCATTGTGCACATCTACCTGACGCCACCTGCCCAAAGAAGGCTAGAACAGCGCAATGCGGCTTTATTCTGCCTACCGTACATTATCGAGAAGCTTACGAGACAAAACTGCGATTTATTGAAACAAGGAAACTTGTGCGCCGATTGGCGTGTAAGGGCTGTAAATTTGACACGGCTTGATTGATTGGTTGAAGCCAGATTAATGGGCATGTGACTTGCGAGGTTTGAGGCGCATTCTTTCAAGTAGTTGGCGCCTTCGATGGGTGTAACGATATGTTGGAAAATATTATCCTAAGTGAGCACCTTTAATGACGCGCGTTACATGTGCTGCTTCGTTTAGTGTCCTTAACGTGTATGGTCGTTTGCCTGTGTTTGGATTAGTTTGCGGAATTTGACTAGCAGTTTTTCCCACGTCACGAACATTGTTTTCTTTCAGGATATCATGTCAGGTTAAGTGTTCGTAATGTGTTTGGGGGTTTTCTTTGCTGCTTTGCTTAAAGGGACTATCCCACCTTAACATTATATTTGAGTTGAGATAGCCATTGTTATGGCTAGGCATTGCAATTAAGTATGGTAGCAGTTAAAACAACCACAATGATCTAATCAAAAAGATATTCGAGTTTGATTTTAATATCTGTAAAAAATAAGGCCCATGTGTATTTGAATAGGGACTCTAAACTGACAGCGTCGTCTCTCATTACCCAACTGGTAATGATAGTCGACTTGATTTAAGGTCAGCCTTGGAATATTTTCGTCTTTCATTTCTCGATCCCCGGGTGGTTCGCAATCTAAGCCAATCTAGATACCGGGTGGCTCGCTTTTTCTTACATCGCTTAGATGTGGTCAACAAATTGTGCCATATATTTGGCAACACAAAGGATTTCCCTGTTATTAAACAAAATAATATGACGTCACCAACCCAACTTTTCGCTTAAAACTAAAAGTTGAATATCTTCCAAGATAAAATTCGGAAAAAGTTCACGAACATGTTCAGCTGACCTCGCCTGACATGAAGACATACAATTAAGTGTGATTCGACAACTTTCACAAAGGTGGGACAGTCTCTTTAATTGTTGTGGAAGTGTACATGTGTTGTTCGAAGAGTACAGGCTAGCGTACATTCTCCTTTGGTTATTTTTGCTGGTACTTGATTAATACTTCCTGGACAATGTGACTGATTTAATTAACACGCCGACACGCCGTTGATGTTCTACTTTGGGTTCCGTTGGTTCGGTTGAGAGAGTCGGCCACTTCATAATATGCAGTTTCCAAACTGTGTTGACAAATATTTGTAACGGATTTCCACAAATGCGCTACCTCAGGGCTCTAGTAGGTATGCGTTGAGGTAATGTTAGTTGAAGTAAGGATCGTTTCGATATACTCAGACTCCGTGACGCGTATCGACCAGACGCTGACGATCTTACGTAACAAAATGCGTCTGGATCTGACATTCCATGTAGCCCCGGGCTGAAGTTAAACATAAATATGATCAGGTGTATCGACAGTAAATGATGAAATGTTCCCATATCTAAAATTGAAGTTGCAAAGAAGTTTATTACTGTTTTGGACCTTGTGTATATTTTGAGATCCGAGATCCCAACTTGAATATTGCTCAAACAGATCCAAGTTATCACTAGATTTGGGATCCGAATCCCATGGATCGAACCGTTGATTCTTTTTGGGAACCGTGCATGTGCCTAAAATATATACAGTCCTTGAGCAGATGTGTGCAGCAAATATGTTAAAGGATTTTTTTTTAATCGGTGCCTAAAATATATACAGTCCTTGAGCAGATGTGTGCAGCAAACATGTTAAAGGATTTTTTTTTTAAATCCCCATCTACGCTGATAACAATCAACTTGGCTTGATATGCATCAACAATTCGATCTATCTTCTGCAATCTGCATACTCCTACTTCGACACAGGTATTCGGTTCTTTGTAATATAGGGAAATATAGTGGTTCATTGATTGCCGGGAAACACATGTGCCTCGCGAACTGCCCCGACTTTTAGACGAAGTACTAACCACATGCCTCTGTAGAAGCACCTTCTCAACACTTTTCACATGCATGCTACGCTCAAACAGGAGGAAATTGCCCTGATAAATTCCGTCTGGCATATTTCCCTCGGAGCCTAGCTGTGGTGACTGTGGGATTCAGAGGGGGCGCGATGACGCGTCCCCGCACAAAGGAGTATGGATGGGTGCGGATCGCGTCCCTGCACAAAGGAGTATGGATGGGTGCGGGGGTGCTGGGGATCTCCAGCGGATGACTGATTTCAGGTGAGGCCTGACTCACCACAAGCAGAGCCAGAGCCACGAGCAGTAGTCGACTGAGGAGCCGCATCATTGCCGCCTCGGACACGCCACTGCAGCTGGTGTTGCCGCCTCGGACACGCCTCTGCCGCTGGTGTTGCCGCCTCGGACACGCCTCTGCCGCTGGTGTTGCCGCCTCGGACACGCCTCTGCCGCTGGTGTTGCCGCCTCGGACACACCTCTGCCGCTGGTGTTGCCGACTCGGACACGCCTCTGCCGCTGGTGTTGCCGCCTCGGACACGCCTCTGCCGCTGGTGTTGCCGCCTCGGACACGTCTCTGCCGCTGGTGTTGCCGCCTCGGACACGCCTCTGCCGCTGGTGTTGCCGCCTCGGACACGCCTCTGCCGCTGGTGTTGCCGCCTCGGACACGTCTCTGCCGCTGGTGTTGCCGCCTCGGACACGCCTCTGCCGCTGGTGTTGCCGCCTCGGACACGCCTCTGCCGCTGGTGTTGCCGCCTCGGACACGCCTCTGCCGCTGGTGTTGCCGCCTCGGACACGCCTCTGCCGCTGGTGTTGCCGCCTCGGACACGCCTCTGCCGCTGGTGTTGCCGCTGGTGTTGCCGCCTCGGACACGCCTCTGCCGCTGGTGTTGCCGCCTCGGACACGCCTCTGCCGCTGGTGTTGCCGCCTCGGACACGCCTCTGCCGCTGGTGTTGCCGCCTCGGACACGCCTCTGCCGCTGGTGTTGCCGCTGGTGTTGCCGCCTCGGACACGCCTCTGCCGCTGGTGTTGCCGCCTCGGACACGCCTCTGCCGCTGGTGTTGCCGCCTCGGACACGCCTCTGCTGCTGGTGTTGCCGCTGGTGTTGCCGCCTCGGACACGCCTCTGCCGCTGGTGTTGTCGCTGGTGTTGCCGCTGGTGTTGCCGCTGTCGCTGCCTTCTACCGCGGATTCGATGACGGCACCGTCCACGGGCCAATGTGCTTGTCCACTGTCCACCCGGCACCCGGCACCCGGCAGCTGTCCACCCGGCACCCGGCAGCTGTCCACCCGGCAGCTGTCCGCTGTCCACCCGGTAGATGTCCACTGTCCGCCGTCAAGTGTCGTCCACTTTCGGTGTCCACTCAGTCCACTTTCCTCGTCGACCGTCCACCGTCCTCCGTCCACTGTCCTCCGTCCACTGTACACTGCCCACTGCACCGGTACGCTGACCGGTGTCTCGTGTCTACCGTCTCCTGCGCTGTCCCGCCCTCCGCTCCCTGTCGCCGTCCTCCGCTGTTCTCTGTGCGTGTCTGCGTGTTCTCTGTCCCGGCCTCACCGTCGCCGTCTCCTCCGCTGTCCCGCCCTCCGCTCCGTGTCGCCGTCCCCCGCTGTCCTCTGTGCGTGTCCGTGTGTCCTCTGTCCCGTCCCATGTCCACGGGAGCGGCATCCCTTGACAGTCTGTCGCCGTGGCCGCCAGGGTCGCTGCCGTCGCCGGTCGTTATCTCCGGCCATCAGCGCGCCGTCAGATGAGATGTTTTAATGGGCCGGCGGGGCGTTTTTCGGACCGGCAGTTCCGACAGAACTCCCGGAATCGGGTCCGGGATTGTCCGGGATTGTCCGGGTGGGAAGGCCAACAGCTGTCCTCTGCGGCGCCAGCAGTCGGGCCATTACAGCTAATGGCTTTAAGGGGGTGGTGGCTCATGGTTAGATTCAAGGGAAATGCTTTACTTTGTCAGACTTAGCGGATGGTTGTCAGACTTAGCGGATGGTTTTGAATCGATGTGTGTGATGTAAAAAATCACGAATCTGACATTGATTTTGATGCGAAATGAGCAAGACTGACTAAATAGAAACCATAATCGGACTGCCGTGCCATGAAGAGTATTTTCCTGAGTGATTTCATATCATGATAGCGCACACCACGCGATCAAACTATGCCAGTCAACACCTGCTGCTTTCAAAGTCTTAGCAGAACGCTTTGTGTTAGTCATTTACAGGGTGTGTTTCTGGGAAGATTTCACCGTGGAAGAGTTCACGTTTTCACCTTTGGGGTCACTTGCAGTTGATGCAAAAATAGCGAATCTGGTATAAATGTTCCTGCTAACTTTAAGGGATTATACGGGGTTTTCCCAGAATAATTGAGTTACATAGTGAAACGTACTTATAAAGGTGGTAGAAGTCCCACGGTAGCCACATTTTTCTGGAAATGACCTCTTCTGCACGTGAGGACATTCCAAAGTGCGCGGTGATGCCACCGCGTATTTTCTGCAGGACCGGCTGAGGCAGAGCCAGTCATCTCTTTTATGCTAATAAAAACACCTCACTTATGGCATATTTCCGGTAAAATAAGCAATATTTGAAAGAAAATAAACTTGTTTTGTTCCAACGACAGCAGCAGTTACCTAGTTTTCCCATAAAATTATGTATTCGTCATGAATTTTCATGCCAAAAAATTAATACGCCACCACCAAATTCTCAACGCTAAAGGCCAGAGATAAGAAAACCACAAAAACACAAAACCTCAACGAACAGTGTGTAATAATACAAAATCCAGTCAGTTTTGAATTGTATAATAATTTTGTGACCAGTGTAGGACTTGCAGACAATTCAAAACTCTAAAATTGATCTTAAGATAAAAGTGGTGGACAGTAGTGCCGATCAAGTACTCGTTATCTAATACTAGTCTCGAAAAACGTCCAAGTTTAACGCTGATAATTGCTGAAATAATTGTCTAAATGAGCATTAAGGTCCTTGTTATATGTCTCAAGCGTGTTTAAAGCTCATACAACTGCAAAAGAGTGCATTTACTTTCAGGACGGAAACCCGTATAATCCCTTTAACACATGGCGAAATGAGCGACTTCAGTGCGCCTCACTCCCTCGCTGCGGAATGTATTCACAGAGTCATCTGTTGTGATATGGCAGCACGCGCGGGGATTTAACTAGGTAAACTGGTCATCATTTTGTGGTCTGCAATTATTATCATACTCCCTTGCTGACGCATTCCAACAACCAAAGCGTTGCTTTCGGCAACGAAAGCTCACGCGAATATAGTTGCATTGACAAATCCGCCAGGCATGATGAATTTTCCCGAACATAAAACAAAACCCGCCAGACAACTGCGGTGGTTTATGTTTTTTATATATTTGTTGTGCCCGACTTGTTTTTTTTTTGTCGTTAGATGCACACACACGGTCAGTACACACACGCACTAGATACACGGCAGAGGTTCAATGTTTTAGGCACTCACGGTGGTTTGATGTTAACACACCGTCACGGTGGTTATTGTTGTGCACGTCCTGCATAAGTCACGTGGAAAGAGTTATTTCGCACTGAGAGTTCTGGGGCGAACCAAAGTGGTATCCAAGGTTGCAATGGCTAGTTCCCAACCTATTCTGCGAGACTGCCATCTCAGTTTTAAACTCCACGTTACAGGTGAAACATCCTCGTAACCAATTCTTTGAAATGATTTCCAGGTATCATAAAAGAAACATCCCATACATTCCATCCCATACATCCCATACATTGATATGGGATAACGTTTTTATGCTCATTATTTGTACATAAATAATTATTCGAAATCAAAGCCTCATACAATATGAGGCTTCGGTTTCTAATCAGGACTCAACTTCTAGAGTGCCATGATTTATTCGATCATTTCGGCGTGCTAAGCATGCACATTTGAGGAGAGATTGCTGTGTTACAATAATTATTGTTCAAACACTTGAGGTGTTCTCAAATATTCGGAATACGCTTCATTGCCTGTACCATAAAATGACCCGCTATGTTTAATGCTCTTGTCACAATCGATCCTTACACCATTTCGACAGCATTCAGCATTGCGACATAAATCGTCAGAATGATGATATATTAACTGTATATAAATATAAACCTCGCCAAGCTCTCGTGGTGTGGCGTGCTGGACGTGGCCTGGTTCAGGAAAAGCCTGAGCGACCGGTGGCAGGTGGTTCGGAGCGGACGCGTGAACCTGCCGATGGCGTGCGGTGTGCCCCAGGGCTCGATCATCGGTCCGATCCTGTTCATTCTGTTCACAAACGATCTCTCTGGCCATCCGACGCATGGCCACCTCATCTCCTACGCTGACGACATCATGCATCTTGACTGCGCAATCCCTGACAGGCCGGGTCTTGCCGATCTCAAATTGCGTCTGGAGCTCACTATCTGTGAGCTTCAGTCCTGGTTCTGTGGCTAACTCTTCGAAAATGAACGAAAAGAAAACCGACTTCATCCTGTTTGGCTCAAAGCAAAATTTAAAGAAATGCGCTGACTTTCACTTCAACATCGATGGGTCTGAAGTGGCTGCTTCTACCAGTACCAAAGTTCTCGGTGTCGTCGTGGACCCCGGCCTCTCATGGGACGCTCATGTCTCGCATGTCGTTAACAAAGTGTAACGGAATTATCATCTCCTTGTATCGGATTCGTCATTATTTCACCAAATAAGTGCTCAAAATTGTCATTCAGGCCTACGTGTTTCCTCACATCACCTACCGTCTCTGCGTGTGGGGTGCCGCACCCCGCGGCCGGGCCAAGAGTCAGTTTCACAAAATCTAAAAGCTCATCAATTTTGCGGCCAGAATTGTCACTGGATCCAAAAAGCATCAGCGCATCACCCCGGCTCTAAATTCTCTAGGATGGTCGAGGATCGAGACCCTGGTGTCGCACGGCGACGCCATCAAAGTGTACAAGGTACTGCGCGTGGAGGGCGTGCCGGCCGAGCTGCCCGCTCTGTTTGTGCCCCGCTCTGCCGTGTCGGACCGCCGTAGTCGCGCCACAGATCAGGGCAGCCTCCACCTACCCAAGTGCAGGCTAGCCGCAACACAGAAGGCTTTCTCCTATCGCGCCGCTGCGGCCTGGAATAGCCTGCCATCGTCCGCCCGTGCCGTGCAGACCGTGGGCGCTTTGAAGGCCGCATTACCGACCTAGCTGACTCGGTAGATGGCGTCATAATCTTCTCCGTCTTGCCTTTTTGGTGCTGCGTGTGTGGAAGTGTGAGACTGCACCGCATTGTAGGTATAAGTACAATAGGTGTACTACTGCTTGTAATTGACGTGACACCAGAAAAGTCACATCGTGGATGGTTTTGAATATACTGATTGGATTGATTGATAAGTATAGAGCATGACTGGGTAGAGGTAACTGTTGGGTGGAGGTAACTGAGGTAACTGTTCTGAATCTGAGCCACGCCGCCACATCAGCGGTGTAGCTGCTCAGAGAGGCCGGGTACGATTACATCGTAGGAGGCTGTAAATTCCCGGCCGGGCCGCCCAACTGGTTTGTCTCGTGGCCGTGTGAGTGCGATCTGGACAGGGCGGCTCCGAGTGACCTTCAGAGGCTGGCCAGTTCCGCGTGTCGCCGACGCCCTCCCTCTCTTCCTCTGTTCCATCCCTCTCTTCCTCTGTCCCGTCCTCCCCATGTCCCTATCCCTCCATCCGTCCCCTCCCTCCCTATGTCCCCCTCTTTCCATATGTCCCCCCTCTCCCCTATGCCCCCTCTCCCCTATGTCCCCTCTCCCCTATGTCCCCCTCTCTCCCTACCTCTCTCCCTCTGTCTCTCCTTTTGTGTCGGTCTTGTTCTCGCTCGCTCCTCCTTCCCTCTCTGCCCTTCCTTCATTCCATTTGTATATCCACTCCCTCCCCGTCTGCTCCTTACTACCGTCCTCCCTATCTCTCTCCCTCTCTCTCCCCCCGGTCTCTGTACGTCTCTCCCCTCCCTCCGTCACTCTCTCCGATATCCCTCCATCCATGCGTCTGTCCTGTGGCGTGTCAGGTAGCGGGGCGGGGACATGCAGCTCAGGGACGGGGGGATGGAGCTCAGGGACGGGGAGGGGGTAGAGGGGGGGGGGGGGGCATGGAGCTCGGGGACGGAGGGGAGGGGGGCACTCAGGGACGGAGGGTAGGGGGGGGGGGCATGGTGCTCAGGGACGGAGGGCTGGCGGTAGCTCAGCGAGTCACCTGTGTATTGAATCATACATAACTGCAGAAGAGTACCATCGATCATGACGTCTCACAAGTGATGGTGATACATTTGTCCGTCATTGTGGAAATGTTACAGTTAAAATGAAACCCTCGCACATGTTGCAGCCGCCCTCCGCAGAAGCTCTCACCGCTGCGGCTGACTTTACCTTGTCGGTGTTGTGCTATTTCTAATGATAATCTGCTGCTGGTGGTCGCCGTGTGCGTGCCTCGCGTGTGCCTCGCCGTGTGCGTGCCTCGCGCGTGTGTGTCGTGCTGTGGTGGATGGCCGTCTTGCAGTGTCACAGTTTGCCTGTCGGTCCCAATTGGAGCAGTGAACGCGCTAGTCCCATGTATCAGACCCTGATCCAGACCCAATTGGAATATTCTACGCGCCACTGAAATAAACATATTCCTTTATGGTATTTATTTTATTGTTGGTTATTAACCCATGTGTGCCCTATCACAGCTTGACGATCTATTTTGTTTCCTTTGTGAGGAAAATTGTTGATTGCTAAAGGTTCGCCAAGACGAGAAGAGCCCAAATCTGCAAAGACATTTTCCATAGGGGGTTTGGTTTCTCTCAAGACGAGATAAAAGTTTCACTGCACCCCCCCCCCCCCCCACACACACACACTTTTCGTGACGTTCCTACATCCCTGTTACAAACCTCTAAACATTTTTGGACGACCGACAAAAGGTTTAGACATAGTCACATTAATTCGTCTTTCTATATGCATCAATTAATTGCTCTACCGAGGTGTTATATGTAACAAAAGTTAGCAAATAAATATGGCGTGACATTAGAAGATACTGAAACCATTCAGAAATCATCCCAATACCAGCATATTCGGCTGAGATACCGGCTACCAAACTTAAGCGTTTTCCTATCGCCACGATGCAAAAATAGTCGTCCCGGCAAACGCAGTACTTTGCGCCTAAACCTGGAGCTCCCGGACAGGTTAAAAACAGCATCATCCGTGGTTTCCAAGGTTTCGAAGCATTCCTTTTCAAGATATGCTAGTTTTAAAAGGAAGATTCAAAAG
This sequence comes from Chirona hameri, assembly GCA_036785665.1. NCBI lineage: Eukaryota > Metazoa > Arthropoda > Thecostraca > Balanomorpha > Balanidae > Chirona > Chirona hameri. The sequence continues at coordinate 99,618 of JAXIVJ010000339.1, read as the reverse complement.
GATAGCTACCATTTCCTGGATTGCATCCGATAGTGCCGGCGACCGGCGCTGGAACTCACTGGTTTTGGGAGTTGCAGCGTAAAAAAGGTGCACGGCTGAAACGGCACTAATTGGTCGAAACTGATCAAACTAAAAAAGTGGCATTTGCTTACAATCCGCAATAGAACCGGGGCAGCATGAGAGCCAATTTTGTCATGACATCCCTGCAAAAAAACAAACACTAGTGACCATACTTTGACCATACTTTGCGAAGACTTGACATGTCCCGACCGCTGACATTACCTGAATAGCTGGCACAGTGGCTGCCTCCGACCGGTCAGGTCAGGTCAGGTCAGGTCAGGTCCACCCTGGCCACGGGAAAATGTGAACGCCATCTCGGAGTAAACCCACTCCAATGCTCGAATGTATGACTCGAACTCTACGCATTGGTGGTTTTAAAAATAAAAATAAATTTAGTCCGAGGATTTGGTTTAAATTGGCCTCTAGGACCAAAGCCCTTCGCTAAGCAGAGTTCGTTGCGCGGACCGTCACCTACCATCAGTTTGCACGATTTCTGTCCGGAGGCAAAGTTTGAGTCAAAAGTTCGTGCTGCAAGGCCTTGGGCTTGGCACGATCCTCTCCGCCCACTGACCTTATATGACCGCGGCCGCTGCCACCGGCCATCCCAATCGAGGGGGAATAGTTAGGACGAGTCGGGACGCGAACCCTGAACGACCCAGAACATCTCGGACGAGTCGGGACGCGAACCCTGAACGACCCAGAACATCTAGGACGAGTCGGGACGCGAACCCTGAACGACCCAGAACATCTCGCCTTGCCAGGCGCATAGGAGTCGGGCGGACGCGGTTACCAACTGGGCACGGGGGAGGATGGGAGGGAAGGTGTTACGGAGTCGCACTAGATGAGGTTTCTTATGCGGATAGTCAGCTCAGGAGCATGGTAACCCAGTTGGTGGCGCAGCCAGTGCAGCTCGGCCCAGTATCGCCTGGAGAAACACTGTCACGAACGCTTATTTCCAAGTGCTCTTTCCCCCTTATCCGTTGCGACTATTTCCCTATTTTCCTTCCTATCCTTTGTTTAGCTGATTCGTATTTCATGTAACCACATGTTACCCGGCTATCTGTCTTGTTTGGTCTTACTTCAGAAGTTCAGGTATCAGCTGATTTTTGCTCGCAAATAACCATACCTATATGACACGAGCATTGTTTGCATGCAAACAATAAACACGTTTTATCAAGGCTTCGTTGTCCGGGCACCAGCCCAGTTTAGGGTGTCGAGCAGACTCGGGAGAATCCAATGTTCAACTATATCTTGAATGTGCCTTCTTCTAAGTTGGAACGGTAGCCGATGGCAGGGTGGCGGCAAGCTGCAGTCTAAAAGCCTCAACAGCGATGAGGACTCGCATAGTGTAAATCATGCCGTGGTAAAACGCAGATGTAAGTGGCCAACACATGTGTAAGTCACAGCTCTGCCGCGAAGGGAGCTAGGATCACTTTGAAGTATGTCTACACGACCTGAAAGCATGTCAACTTAAGGCAAACTCTGGATCTCTGCTCCCAACCACCCGTCAGAACACGTGGTAACTCCCTTTAACAGAGTTAAAGGGACTGTCCCACCTTTTTGAAAGCTGTCGAATCACACTTAATTGTATGTCTACATGTCAGGCGATGTCAGCTGAACATGTTCGTGAACTTTTTTCCGAAAAAAAATGCTTATCTTGGAAGATGTTCACCTTTTAGTTTTAAGCGGAAAGTTGGGTTGGTGACGTCATTTTTTTTAATAACAGGGAAATCATTTGTGCTGCCAAATGTATGGCACCATTTTTTGTCGACATCTATTGCGCAGAAAAAGCGAACCACCCGGTGTCTAGATTGGCTAGCACCATCAGCTGGAGTTGTTGCAGCAGTTGGCCGCCAGGGACCGCTAGTGAGCCAGGGTGTTTTGACGTCGCAAGCAAATGGTACCACTAAATATTTATGTATTTATTTATTTATAAATAAATACATATTTAGCGTTAAGTATTTAACTGGTACCATTTGCTTGCAACGGCAAACACCCTGGCTCACTAGCGGTCCCTGGCGGCCAACTGCTGCATCAACTTCAGCTGATAGTGTTAGC
>JAXIVJ010000339.1:0-92500 GCA_036785665.1 Chirona hameri | reverse complement strand
TGCTTGTCGCATCGAAAAGGCTAGCCTTTTCGATGTGTTTGATCACAGGGGCGTGGGAACTACTTTGAAGTGTGGAGGGGGGGGGGGCGAACTTTTTGGCAATACTATGGCAAAAATTAAGACTGAAGAGAAGCGACGTATGCCGCTCTTTTCCATACCCAATGGTACTTATTGCCAATAGTATGTCATATATTTAAGGAAATGAGTATCAATATCATACCAGTAAAACGCCTTCTTGGGCGATGACCGAGCGGACGCGCACTGGTAAAGCTAAAACAGGTTTGAAATATGAAACGGTACGAGAGCACACGTGGTAGTAACACATAGTTCTTTTAGTCCTTTTAGTGCTCCATAAAAATTGCCAGACCTCCATGCATGCCAACATAAAAATTAAGTTTTATTAAATTGTACATGATCTCCTTTCTCGAATCCGCCAAAAGGGAGCACGTCCTGAGCGGCTGCATGCTTTAGCGCATACAAAACGAATGCTTAGATAAATCAAGCCATTTTTGATCAAGAATGATTTGGGTTTATTTCGACGTCTTCGGGTGCCACGCGCTGTGGTACCGCCCTTAGAACGCACTATAACCAAATCAAAATTGATTTGATGGTCCTATCCAATGGTGAAAACCCGATCTCAATCGGAGCAGTGGTTGCAAAGTTATTAGCTTCCGAAAAGCGTCTGTATGGCCGGGTCGGGCCGGGTCGGGCGGGTCAAATACAAATATGTCTAGTAAGTTGACGAGAAACCTCACGGGCGCTCTGCGCCCGCTCGGTAATGAGGAAATGGGTCGCATAACAAACAAAAAAACTAGATAATAGCTGGTAAACATGAAGATGTGACACTGGTACTAGGGTCACACAAAGTCGGAGAAGCGGAACTGGAGAAGCGGAACGAACAACGTGCCTGAATCCAGAACCGCCGGGCTCGACTTACTCCCGAACCTGAGGTAGCTGGTTAGGTGATGTGCCGGGCTCGCACGAAGACCATGGCAAAATCATGCATTTAGCATACATTTGGTACGAGTACCATACTTGGCTTCAACCGAGTTATGCTATGCCGTGTTATAGTCAATGTTTCGGGTACATTTTTATGAAATTATCGTTATACGGTCGTACCCAAGCAAATGCTGGCAAACCAATGCATTTAGAACTCACGTATTTATCAGAGAAAAAGGCTGGTCTATACTTATATATAAGTTAGTTAGTTAGTTATTTTGTTTGTTAGTTAACTGTTGCCGAATTAAGGTCCATTAACACGCGCACTGACGGGGGTTCGCGCCAACCCGAACTGCCGGGGAGGGGTGATTTCCGCCCCCCCCCCTACGATCTTGAAAACAACGCAACGTAGCGACAAGCAGAAAACGGTGTTAGATAGCATTTCGGCTATATATGAGTGTCCTTGATAAAATCGTCTATATCTCGATAACTAAAAGAGCTAGCGACGTGCGGAAGAAGTGTTCGGAAGATAATTGAATTTGCTGTTGCTAAGGTTGCATCACAATTGACCTAAGATCAATAGTTAGGTCAGCAGATGCCATTTAATTTGAAACATTATACAAATTGCCTAATTGTTTTTAAGGAATAACTTTTGACAGAAGCACGATAGAGTAAAACGCATTTCACCATTGTGTTTGTCTGGTCGAGTCGCATCGAATCATATATTGGGTGACCTAGTTAGGTCATATCCAAAAATTGGCCTGAGGTCAGGTCGAGGTCAATTCTTTCATCAGTTTATTTGCCTCCACAAGCCGAATGCAATGGTGACAAAACAAAAACATTGCTTTACCTTAATTTGGTAAAGAGTTATCGAAGAAAAACAATACGTGACCTGGGGGTCACCTGGGTTGACCTCGTAGAAGTAAAAAAACACAAATGTGACATAGGCCTTTGCATTTGGGACAAGAGTGGTGGATCTGGTGAAAATTGGTCAAATTTAGTCATTTCCTATGCATTAATACGTGTTTTCATTTTTCCCATTTACTTATAATGGGGAGGTCACGAAATCAACCTGACCTTAGATCACCGATATGCAAATTCGAACTACACGAATTGCAGGTACTTATCACCTGATGACATCCTGTGAGTTTCAAACCGTTTGGTCAATCACTTTGGCTGTGGCACGACCGAAACTTTTAGAGGTGGTGTCACTTGACTTGAACTGTTGACCTGACCTGAGATGACCCGAGGTAAAAAAAAGTCACCACGTGTGGGTAATTGATGCCCATAAAGCTGTGACAAATTTCACGGCGCTGCGTGCCGCCGTTGAAACTCCGATTACAATGCCCTTGTTCTTATGCAGAGTCGAGTGATCGTGTACAAAGTTGGGGGGGGGGGGGGGGGGAGGGAGTTGCCCCACGGTTCCCACGTCCCTGTTTGATCGTGTGATTTGCAGATATTTTGTGAAGGTATTTGAAAACAAGGAAACACATTTGCCTACCGAGAGATAATTACTGTTTTGCTTTCGGAAAGCTATCGTGTGGCTTTCTCCTTTCCGATTTGCAATAACACTTTTGAAAATGAGTAGGAATTCTCGAAAATTCGTAGTTACATTTCAAGGATATGTTTATTCATTTTTCTCGGTACACAAAGGTGATTATTTTCATCGTTGACATATTCACAAAACACCAACGACCAACAGAGCTCATTTTCCAATGTATCAATTCTTGTAACTTTCAAATAATTATTTCAAATGTTGAGCATCAACTGAAAAGGAATCAGTGAGGCGTGTAGTTTGTTTTTCTTTATGCAATATTTGAGGAAAGACTGAAATGTGTAACGGTGTGGCCTTGTAGTCGATGTCATAATCGCACTTTATGCACTAGCATGCACTTTATTCATGTATGGTGTAATGGTGTATATTCATGTAATGGCGCTTTGTACATCGAATGCTCTCAAACGTATTCGGCTGATATATGTACACATCACTGAGCAACGGCTTCACTAGAGCAACCTCGCAAGTTTTGCATGCATAACATTAAATAATATATGTTTTTCCAATGCACTTAATCACACGTATTCAATAATAACTAACAATGCCATTCTTCGTGTGTTCGTGTTTTCTCAGTAATCCACTTTCGCGCAAAACAACGAACTACAATTGCAGCTGTATAACAATTTATATGCAAGTATTTGAAACATTTAATACATATTAGTATTGTATATGTTCAAATGAGCCATGACATTTACCGGCATAAGTTCAGCAACACGATACAACACTATCCAGTTATTCCTAAATGTCGAACAGCCTCGAGATAAAGTTTGACAAGCGTTCCTTAGCTACCGGCATGATGCGGTCACGGAAGGCAACCAGCCTTTCGCACACCCAGCACGGTTCCTCCTCCTCCTCCTCCTCCTCTTCCTCCTCTTCCTCTCCCCCTCCATCCTCCTCCCCGGCTCCCGCCTCTGGCGGCTCTTCCTCTTCCTCCTCTTCCTCCTCTTCCTCTGGGTCCGCCTCCTCTTCCTTTGGGTCCGCCTCCTCTTCCTCTGGGTCCGCCTCCTCTTCCTCTGGGTCCTGGTCAGCTGGCATGTACGGAGGAACCCGTCCGGCCGACACCCATGGGTTATACTGGGCTGCCTGGAACATTTGCACGCCGTGCACTTGTCTTGGTACCATCCAATGGGTGTAATGCGCCCCCTGGAATATTGGCACGCCCTGTACTTGTGGCGGTACCACCCAGGGTCTGTACTGGACAGCGTGGGCCATGGGCTGGCCCACTCTCTGGACCATTGTACCCCAAGGGTTGAGTTGGGGTTGCATCATCGCCAGTCTAGGTGCGCTGCCAGTAGTTGGTGGCGTCTGCACCAGTGGCACTCGTGGCACCATTGGTATGGGCAGGAATCGGCCGGAAGGTACTCGCACGAGTAGAATTGGTGCGGGTTTAGCTGGTATGTTTGCGCGCACTAACGGCATAGGTGCTGGTGTTGGTGTTCGCACCAACGGAATCGCAGTTTGGCCAACCGGTGCCTGGACCAACGGAACGTGTGCTTGTCCAACTGGTATGGGTGCTTTTAACAATGGAACTGGTGCTTGTCCAACTGGTATTGGTCCTCGCACCCACGGAATTGGCCTTAGTCCAACTGGTATTGGTCCGCGCACCCACGGAATTGGTGTTTGTCCAACTGGTATTGGTCCGCGCACCCACGGAATTGGTGTTTGTCCAACTGGTATTGGTCCGCGCACCCACGGAATTGGTGTTTGTCCAACTGGTATTGGTCCTCGCACCCACGGAATTGGTGTTTGTCCAACTGGTATTGGTGCTTTTAGCAATGGAACTGGTGCTTGTCCAACTGGTATTGGTCCTCGCACCAACGGAACTGGTGCTTGTCCAACTGGTATTGGTCCGCGCACCCACGGAATTGGTGTTTGTCCAACTGGTATTGGTACTTTTAACAATGGAACTGGTGCTTGTCCAACTGGTATTGGTGCTTTTAACAATGGGACTGGTGCTTGTCCAACTGGTATTGGTCCTCGCACCCACGGAATTGGTGTTTGTCTAACTGGTATTGGTGCTTTCAACAATGGGACTGGTGTTTGTCCCACTGGTATTGGTGCTTTTAACAATGGAACTGGTGCTTGTCCAACTGGTATTGGTCCTCGCACCCACGGAATTGGTGTTTGTCCAACTGGTATTGGTGCTTTTAACAATGGAACTGGTGTTTGTCCAACTGGTATTGGTACTTTTAACAATGGAACTGGTGCTTGTCCAACTGGTATTGGTGCTTTTAACAATGGAACTGGTGCTTGTCCAACTGGTATTGGTCCTCGCACCCACGGAATTGGTGTTTGTCCAACTGGTATTGGTCCTCGCACCCACGGAATTGGTGTTTGTCCAACCGGTATTGGTCCTCGCACCCACGGAATTGGTGTTTGTCCAACTGGTATTGGTCCGCGCACCCACGGAATTGGTCTTTGTCTAACTGGTATTGGTGCTTTTAACAATGGAACTGGTGTTTGTCCAACTGGTATTGGTGCTTTTAACAATGGAACTGGTGCTTGTCCAACTGGTATTGGTCCTCGCACCCACGGAATTGGTCTTAGTCCAACTGGTATTGGTGCTTTTAACAATGGAACTGGTGCTTGTCCAACTGGAATTGGTGCTTTTACCAAATTAACTGGTATTTGTCCAACTGAAATTGGTTCTTTCAGCAACGGAACTGGTGTTTGTTCAACTGGAATTGGTGCTTTTACCAACGGAACTGGTGTTTGTCCAACTGGAATTGGTGCTTTTAACAAAGGAACTGGTATACGACACGGGAAGGTATTTGACCGGATTTGACACCAATGGAAAGGAACCGGGGTTTGTCCTACTGGGATTGGTCCTCGCACCAACGGAACTGGTGTTTGTCCAACTGGACTTGGTGCTTTTAACAAAGGAACTCGTATTTGTCCAACTGGGATTGATCCTCGCACCAACTGAACTGGTGCTTGTACAACTGGAATTGGTGCTCGCGCCAAAGGAACTGTTGTTTGTCCAATTGGTATTGGTGCTCGCACTATTGGAGCTGGTGTTTCACCAATGGCCGTTGGCGGTCGCACCCACTGTACGTTAGGCGCTGTGCTATTGGATGATAGCTTTCGTAGTACTCTCATTGGCACTGGAACGGACACCGGATTTGACACCCAAGGAGCATTTGGCACCAGACTCAGCGGCACACGAGCAGGCACCAACGGAACTTTTGGCATCTGAGCCACCGGCACCGGAGCTGGCACTAACGAAGCACTTGGCACCTGACCGATCTGTATTGGAGCTGGCACCAGCCAATTGCGCTGTATCTGGTTAATTAAGTGTGGCTTTAGAAGCAACGGATGGCTTGGCCTTCGACTGACGTGTGGGGATGTTCCCGCCAGCTTAAAACCCGGCACCTGGCCGGTGGTTGACGATCTGTGTGCCAAGTTTGGGGTTCTCCTCTTTCGTACGGCTCTCCGCGGCATCTTGTCGGTGAGCATGGCTCGCAGCAGCCGGTCGATGCTCCTCAGTCTCCGTGTCGGCTGGGTGACCTTTGGCGTCTTCTGTCCCGCCTGTGACGGCCCCCCGGCGGTGGCTGCGGACTCAGGCGGCTGTGACTGACTCAGTCGGTGGTCAGCGTTCAGCAGCTCTCGTAGCGAGGCCGCTCGACTGGCGTCGGCTGCTGCTGCGGGTTTTTCGGCCGGCTGTGAGGAGTTTGGACCACCAGAGACTGATGCGGGCTGAGGCGGTGGGAGGTATCCCCGGCCCAGGACGGGGTACCTGTCCACCAGCGAGGTGTTGGTTCGCCGGGCAGCCTCCAGCAGTGCTCGCAGAGCGGCCACTTGGTGGGGGTTGAGGTTGCTTGGCGGCTTCGGCACTGATTGTAGGCGCGAGTCCGGGCCTCCCGTGGCCGGAGATTTTTGCGGCGGTGGGAGAAGGGCTCCCGTGGTGTCTGGGGATTTCTGCGGCGATGAAAGGGACGCTCCTGTGGTGTCTGGGGATTTTTGCAGAGGTGGGAGAGGCGCTCCCGTGGTGTCTGGGGATTTTTGCAGAGGTGGGAGAGGCGCTCCTGCGTTGGCTGAGAATTTCTGCGGCGATGGGAGATGTGCTCCTGCGACGGCTGAGAATTTCTGCGGCGATGGGAGTGGTGCTCCTGCGACGGCTGAGAATTTATGCGGTACTGGAAGAGACGCCTCCGCGGTGGCTGAGGATTTCTCCGGCGGCGGGAGGCCCTGCTGCGGCGGCCATGGCTGTGCCAGCGAAGACAGGCCAGGTATCGGTGGCTGTCCTGGGAATGGAGACAGGCTAGAGATCGGCCGTTGTCCCAGTGAAGTCAGACCAGAGATGGGCGGCTGTCGCTGCTGTGAAAACAGACCAGCGATGGGCGTCTGTCCTTGCAAGAACAGACCGGGAGTCACGTGTTGACCCTGTACTGAAGTCAGACTCGGCATCGGTGGCTGTCCTTGCGGTGAGGTCAACTGTCCCTGTGCTGGGAGACGGCCCGGTATGGGCGGCTGTCCTTGCAGTGAGGTCAACTGTCCCTGTGCTGGGAGACGGCCCGGTACGGGCGGCTGCGCCTGGAGCGCGAACAGACTGGGAGTCTGGTGCTGTCCCGTCCGTGGCGGCAGGCTGACTGGCCACAGCTGCTGCTGCTGCCACAGCTGCTGCTGCTGCCACAGCTGCTGCTGCTGCCACAGCTGCTGCTGCTGCTGCCACAGCTGCTGCTGCTGCTGCTGCTGCTGCTGTTGCTTCCCCTGCTGCGGCGGCCATGGCTGTGCCAGCGAAGACAGGCCAGGTATCGGTGGCTGCCCTGGGAATGGAGACAGGCTTGAGATCGGCCGTTGTCCCAGTGAAAACAGACCAGGGATGGCGCCTGGGGATTTTTGCAAAGGTGGAAAAGGCTCTCCTGCGGTGGCTGATAATTTCTGCGGAAATGGAGGAAGGGCTGCTGCGTTGGCTGAGAATGTTTGCTGCGGAGCAAGGGACGCCCCTGTTGTGACTGGTGCGCCATGATTCAGCAGCTGACCTGTCTGAGGAGCAGACCACAGCAGTGCCCTTAACGAGGCGACACTTTGGTCGTTGATAGCACTCTCTGCTGTCCTGACCGGCTGTGGGGCCTGTGTCGGACCACCATTGACTGGAACCTGCGGCGTGGGAAAAGTCGCTCCTGTGGTAGCTAATGATGATAGGAGAGGCACTCCCGTGCTGACTGATGCGTATTGGTTCGGCAGCTGACCTGTCCGTGGAGCCGACCACAGCAATGCTCGTAACGACGACGCGACACTTTGGTCCTTCAGAGCACTCTCTGCTGTCCTGGCCGGCTGCGGACCGGATGCGGGACCACTATTGACTGGATCTTTCTGCTGGGAAGGCAGGGCCATCTGTGTGGCGGGGGCGGGCGACTGCCGTGGCAGCGCCGGGCTATGTCCCTGCCGGCTGCTGACCGGTGCCCAAAGGGAGGCCACGCTCTGCTGGGTGACTGGGTCGGCTGATTGTGAGGCGGCCTGCTGCGGACCGCCGCCGGCCGCGGCTGGACGCTGCGCCGGGGACGGAGCGGCTGGACCGGCTGCCGGCGGCAGCGGCGTCGGTGATTGGCTCGGTCCCGGCTCCCTTCTGCCGGACAGCAGGGTCCGCAGCTCCGACAGGCTGATCTCACGCTCACCGGACGGCGGCCGTCGCCCTGACTGACGCCGGCTGCCGGCCGGGCTGCTGGCCGAGCCGGTTACTAGCTGCTCGGCTGCCGCTGTCGAGCTTGGTTTCCGTCTCCTGAACAGCTGCTTCAGAGAGTCTAGAAAACCTGCTCCGGTATCGGCCAGGCTCGGCTCTGTCGGTTGTGGTGGTGACGGCCTGCCGGGAGCTGACGGCAGAGCTGGTTCGACGGCACTAGCTGGCGGCTGATGTGCTGAAGGCAGGCTCGGAGGCCACGGCTGCGGCTGTACTGGGGACACGCCCGATGTCGGCTGCTGTCTCTGCGGTGAGGTCAGACCCTGTGTTGGCGACTGTCGCTGCACTGGAGCCAGATGCTGTCCCTGTACCGGAGGTAGACCCGGTATAGGCGGCTGTCCCTTCTGTGAAAACAGACCAGCGATGGGCGGCTGTCCTCGCAAGAACAGACCGGGAGTCACGTGTTGACCCTGTACTGAAGTCAGACTCGGCATCGGTGGCTGTCCTTGCAGTGAGGTCAACTGTCCCTGTGCTGGGAGACGGCCCGGTATGGGCGGCTGTCCTTGCAGTGAGGTCAACTGTCCCTGTGCTGGGAGACGGCTCGGTATGGGCGGCTGTCCTTGCAGTGAGGTCAACTGTCCCTGTGCTGGGAGACGGCTCGGTATGGGCGGTTGTCCTTGCAGTGAGGTCAACTGTCCCTGTGCTGGGAGACGGCCCGGTATGGGCGGCTGTCCTTGCAGTGAGGTCAACTGTCCCTGTGCTGGGAGACGGCCCGGTATGGGCGGCTGTCCTTGCAGTGTGGTCAACTGTCCCTGTGCTGGGAGACGGCCCGGTATGGGCGGCTGCGCCTGGAGCGCGAACAGACTGGGAGTCTGGTGCTGTCCCGTCCGTGACGGCAGGCTGATTGGCCACAGCTGCTGCTGCTGTGGAGGCACGCCCGGCTGCCCCTGCTGCGGCGGCCATGGCTGTGCCAGCGAAGACAGGCCAGGTATCGGTGGCTGTCCTGGGAATGGAGACAGGCTAGAGATCGGCCGTTGTCCCAGTGAAGTCAGACCAGGGATGGGCGGCTGTCGCTGTTGTGAAGACAGACTAGGGATGGGTGGCTGTCGCTCCAATGAAGTTAAACTCTGTGTTGCCTGCTGTCCCTGCGGTGTAGATAGGCTGGGTGGCGTCGTCTTCGCGGCGGCGGCCAGCAGCTGCTGCCTGGCGCGCAGCAGTCTCACCACCGGCAGGTGCTGTACCTTGCCGGTCTCCTGCACCCTCTTCACTAGCTGCTTGGTGGGCGCACACGCGGAGGCCACCGCCACACACTGCCAACACATGGAGAGGGAGGAATATCAGCCACGTCATAACATGTCACCACCAGTCGTCAACACCGGACACGTCACGTCAACGTCGCCACGTCGCGTCAACACCGATCACGTCCGGTCAACGTCACCACGTCGCGTCAACACCGATCACATCACGTCAACGTCGCCACGTCACGTCAACACTGATCACATCACGTCAACGTCACCACGTCGCGTCAACACTGATCACGTCACGTCAACGTCACCACGTCACGTCAACACTGATCACGTCACGTTAACGTCACCACGTCACGTCAATACCGATCACGTCACGTTATGACGTCATCGGCGTGGGATGACGGCCCGGGAGGGTTAATGTTACCCCGGAAAGGTCAATGTTACCCCGGGAGGGTGAATGTTATACCGGGAGGGTCAATGTTACACCGGGAGGGTCAATGTTAAATCGGGAGGGTCAATTTTACCCCGGGAAGTTTAATGTTACCCAGGGAGGGTCAATGTTACCCCGGAAGGGTCAATGTTACCCCGGGAGGGTTAATGTTACCCCGTGAGAGTCAATGTTACCCCGGGAGGGTCACTGTTACATCGGGAGGGTCAGTGTTACCCCGTGAGAGTCAATGTTACCCCGGGAGGGTCACTGTTACATCGGGAGGGTCAGTGTTACCCCGGGAGGGTCAATGTTACCCCGGAAGGGTCAGTGTTACCCCGGGAGGGTTAATGTTACCCCGTGAGGGTCAATGTTACCCCGGGAGGGTCACTGTTACATCGGGAGGGTCAATGTTTCCCCGGAAGGGTCAATGTTGCATCGGGAGGGTCAATGTTACCCCGGAAGGGTCAATGTTACATCGGGAGGGTCAATGTTACCTCGGAAGGGTCAATGTTATGCCGGGAGGGTCAATGTTACCCCTGGAGGGTCACTGCTACGTGAGTGAGGGACAGGAAGACAAGCTGGTGTCGATTTACTGTGTCCTGTGTGGTTCTAAGAGCTGGATACCGCGCCGGTTTCTGGTTTACAAATATCTCCCGTGCCTGGGTATTTTTGACATCCAATGGCTCGTAAAAAGAACGTTGTTGATCATATTCATAAGCGATGACCACATTCAGAGTTGTTTTCTCGTGGTTGAATTTCATGACGTTCTTAAAAATGATTTATACGCCATTGCTGGTTAAAACGACAAGCAATGGTTTTATGCAAGTATGTTGTTTTTTCTTAATTGAAATTATTAACACCCATATGTCTTCTAGAAGTTGCTTCCTAATGGCGATAAGCTATACAAGGTACCGCAACACGGGCGAAGACGAATTCCATATATAAATGTTAATGTCTGCGAAATTGCAAACGTATGTTAGGGAGGCCCTACCCGAGGATTTTTATCTTCAGTTGCATATGCTGTTTTTACTAAATGGAAAAGAGAGCCTAGTGATAAGATAAAAAATTTACTCTTTCCCAATGGCATTCATTCCTGTTTACTACAGAAAGCTCTTATAACTGTTGTTATAAAATGTGTGATTATGTGTTTGTTCTAGTTATGAGATGCGAGGAACTTTGTTTGAAATTTTAAGTTGTCCGTCTGAGTCATCACGTCAGAGTAAAATTGTTATCGCCCCTCAAAAGTTAAAGGCTGTTACTCGACGATTCTATTCATTTATTGGTATCTCCAACCGCGAAAAGGGTGTGAAGAACATGTTTCCGTTCGCTGAACAACTGATGTTAAAGTTAAAACATTTTTTGGTGGATATACCAGTCGAGTTGTCCTCGTCAAATACTTAGAAAGTAATTTGCAAACCTGAAATTACTTGTAATGTTCGTTACACCATGTGCTGCTAAATAATGCATTTCAAGGAATACAAATGTATGTGTAAAATTTAAGGTTCTGATATTATCATGTCCCTCTGATCAGTGTCCCCAATTGACATGCGTCTTGTTGACATGCGTCGACAAAAGTCAAACACGGGAATCAAGAAACCTAAGTTCAGTTACTTTCTCTACCCAAAACTGTGTCGCTTCAAATGTATGTTTTACCTTAAAATCATTTGATCTAGTGTAAACTGAAGAACACATTGTTTTTAACTGAACATGAGGTGTGCCATAAATACAATTTTCGAAATACCCCAGTCTTGACAATTATTCACAGCATATTCTAGTTCTCAACACATTGGTCTTTTGGGCAGAGTCCAAGTTTCTTAAAATGATATCCCGAGTTGGCGTTTTGGCGCCTTGGTATTCGAAGCTGACGCCATTATGAGAACATTTAGAGTCTTTGTTCGGCTGCCAATTCGCCTTGCGCTCACGGTGATGTCGGGACTCACGGTTTTCACGGTGAAGACCAGGGCTCACATTTCCTCGAAGTGATCAGAGCTCACAATAGGTACCCCCGGTGAGCAGGGCTCACGATGGATACTCACGGTGAAGACCAGGGCTCACGATTAATACTCACGGTGAAGACCAGGGCTCACGATGGATACTCACGGTGAAGACCAGGACTCACGATGGACACTCACGGTGAAGACTAGGGCTCACGATGGACACTCACGATGAAGACCAGGGCTCACGATGGACACTCACGGTGAAGACCAGGGCTCACGATGGACACTCACGGTGAAGACCAGGGCTCACGATGGACACTCACGATGAAGACCAGGGCTCACGATGGACACTCACGGTGAAGATCAGGGCTCACGATGGACACTCACAGTGATGATCAGGGCTCACGATGGATACTCACGGTGAAGACCAGGGCTCACGATGGATACTCACGGTGAAGACCAGGGCTCACGATGGATACTCACGATGAAGACCAGGACTCACGATGGACACTCACGGTGAAGACCAGGGCTCACGATGTACACTCACGGTGAAGACCAGGGCTCACGATGGATACTCACGGTGAAGACCAGGTTCACGATATACACTCACGGTGAAGACCAGGGCTCACGATGGACACTCACGATGAAGACCAGGACTCACGATGGACACTCACGGTGAAGACCAGGGCTCACGATGTATACTCACGGTGAAGACCAGGGCTCACGATGGGTACTCACGGTGAAGATCAGGGCTCACGATAGATACTCACGGTGAAGACCAGGGCTCACGATGGACACTCACGGTGAAGACCAGGGCGCACGATGTACACTCACGGTGAAGACCAGGGCTCATGATGGATACTCACGGTGAAGATCAGGGCTCACGATGGACACTCACGATGAAGACCAGGGCTCACGATGTACACTCACGGTGAAGACCAGGGATCACGATGGATACTCACGGTGAAGACCAGGGCTCACGATGGACACTCACGGTGAAGACCAGGGCTCACGATGGATACTCACGGTGAAGACCAGGGCTCACGATGGATACTCACGATGAAGACTAGGGCTCACGATGGATACTCACTGTGAAGACCAGGGCTCACAATGGATACTCACGGTGATGAGGGCGGCGGCGATGCGCCGTGACGCCATGATGGACCCCAGCGTACAGCCGTGCTCTGTTCACCGCGCGGCGCTGCACCTCAACTGAAGCGACTCCTCAACTGCGCCGCTGCTGCCGCCGCCGCCTCTGCAGCCCCGCGCCATCTGCCGCCCTCAGTCCTGCGCCCCCCCCCCCCCCGTCGCCGCTGCCGCCCTCGCCGCTGCTGGCACAATTAATCGAGACCGCCATTTTCCTGTGACATTCCCCTTTTCCAGCAGTGGCCATTGTTTGACAAGCAACGAGTGATGGTACTGGGACACTTTTGTGTCGCGTCTTTTTTCCTGCGAGGAGGGAGGGTTCCTTAACCCGCGCCATGCCGGGGTGTTTAGACCCCCATCCCCCATGTTTTTCGATGATAACGGCGGCGCTGCGGTCGTACCAGTCACAGTTTTTGGATGACCGGTTTTACACTCACAGGATTTCATAGGGTCATATATCTACAATTCGTGTATCTTGGATTTTTTTATATATCGGCGACCTAAGGTCGGGTCAATTTCGTGACCTCGCCATTATAAGTCAATGGGAAAATATTAAAATGCTTTCTATTCTAAGGATACGGAAGATATCAGTATAATTCCTTCTATATCATGTTATTATAGGCCATTATTGGTGACCTAGGTGCCATTTGTGTTCAGTGACCCAAACAGGGTCAGCAGAGGTCATCCGAGGTCACCAACAGTTGTATGTCGATAACTCTCGACATAATGACGATAGAGAAGTGAAACCGACACCAATGTGTTTGTCTCGTCGAGGCACGTCTTCCTATATGCAACATGACCTACTTTGGTCACCACTTGACCTGCACCTGAGGTCAAATTTTTAAGTTAACCTAACCTGGTCAACACTAATATGAGTGGAAGCGACTTGACGAGACAAACACGATGGCATCGAAATTATTGCCTTGTCATTATTAGGTAAAAAGCTATTTGTGAAAAACTGTTTTGTAAAAATAGCCTTTTTGACATTTGATGAGCTCTGGAGCCTAAACTATTGACCTGAGCCAAAATCTGAGGACACCTTGGTAATTGCATTTTGCAAGAGCTTTCCATTGTTTTTTCCGTTTGTTCCTGGCTATCATAGTTTCTGTTATATCTGGGGGTTTCTTCTGGAGCGAAGTCCTAAAACTGGAAAATGTGACCTTTGATGACCTTGGTGACCTCAATATTGACCTAAGGAAACAAATATCTGAAGTACTTTCGAATGTGCTCGTCGAGAGCTTTCGAACGCCTTTTTCCGTGTCTTTCTAGCCCTTTTAGTTTCGAGTTAGAAGGGGTGTCTAACCCCCCCCCCCCCGCCCGGGCACAGCGAAGGTGGCGCCGAGCACCGGCACGGCGCGGGCACAGAACTTGTGGAATGCCATGCAAGCATTGCGAGGCATCATTCATTGCGTCACAACAGCTGGTGTATTGATGGGTTGCCGCTCGCCAGTTGCAGCAGGCGGCACTACAGCTGGTGTATTGAGGGGTTGCCGCTCGCCAGTTACAGCAGGCGGCACTACAGCTGGTGTATTGATGGGTTGCCGCTCGCCAGTTACAGCAGGCGGCACTACAGCTGGTGTATTGATGGGTTGCCGCTCGCCAGTTACAGCAGGCGGCACTACAGCTGGTGTATTGATGGGTTGCCGCTCGCCAGTTACAGCAGGCGGCACTACAGCTGGTGTATTGATGGGTTGCCGCTCGCCAGTTACAGCAGGCGGCACTACAGCTGGTGTATTGATGGGTTGCCGCTCGCCAGTTACGTGGCTGTATTGTTTATCCTGAGTGTAGTACATCAATACCTTCATCCCCGACCTTCTGTTGGCGGGAGCATAACGGCCACCTTCGGAGGATCACACAGCAGGTCATGTTTGGCGGCATTAGTTGATCGGTTATACAGATAGGGTTGTAAGCACGCGTGAAGAACGGTGTAGTCGTTACTGATTGTGTCGATGCAACACTTGTTAAACAGCACAGGCTGTGATTGCATTTGGGCCTTTGCAACAAGCTCTGCTTAGCGCCGAACCTGACCTAGAAAATTCGTTCACTCAAATGGCCCGTTTGTCGGGTATGATACGGCGTCACGACATAGGTACACATAGCAGCGATATCTGGTGGAAGACCGGTGTCCAGAGCAGTTTTAGCTAGGCGCAGTTGGTGGTAGCTAACCAGCTGTTCCGCTCGCAACCACTTCAGTTGTCTGAGCACATCGCTGATATCATCGTACTTACGCCTACCACTGATCACGCGCGCACATCAATTTAGCAACTTTTGAATACGGTGGAGCTGAGTCTTACCACAGGTACCATATATGACAACACAGTAGCGAATCGAACTGATAACAAGCGCATTCTCAACATGAGCTACTGCAAAGGAAGGCAGGACATGTTTGGAGTGTAATAGCGAAACGAGAACTCTAGTGCATTTGGCGACCAACTGATTGATATGCTGTTCAAAAGATAGGAATCGATCCATGGATCGATTCCCCCAAGATTTTAACCGTAGGACTTTCGGAGATGATGGAGTTCCCGAACCTGATCTGAACCGGCGGAAAGTCAAACAAAACATTTTTGGTGCCATGTACCATCAGTTGGGTTTGGGTGGGGTTGACTTTCATGCCGTAAGTACAAAACCAATCAGCGATCACGGAGAGGATTCTCTCCATGGACGAAATGAGCTCAGCGATCTGTTGTTTTCTGCCATTGACTACAACTTGGACATCGTCTGCATATTGCACAACCGTAGCATCTGGGATGTGCAATGCCAGATCATTGCAGAAGATAGAGAACAAGATTGGCCCCAGCGCAGTGCCCTGATACACGCCAGTGGTGATGGACAGCGACACAGAGCGGACAGGCTGACCGTCAGCTCCGCGGACCTGCACCTGCTGGGAGTGCACGGCCAGATACGCCTCGAACCACTGTGTATCTACGTTGTAAAGTTACGCCTCGAAAGATACGCCTCGAACCATATTACGCCACGCCTCTGCAAAGGCGAATATGGGGCCCGGTCAGGCCGAGGGCTCGGTCCTTGCATATTTTTGATGCAGCCCCGTTCCTGGTAGGGGCCCGGTCTTGGCCAGGTCCAATCGAGGCAGAGGCCCGGTGCTGGCAAAGGCATCATACGGGGCCTGGTCAGGACGAGGGCCCTGTCACAACAGGGCCCGCTCCTTGCAAATTTGTGATCGGGCCCGTTACTGGTAGGGGCCAGATCACTGCAGGGTCCCGGTGCTGACAGAGGCGTGATATGGGGTCGGGTCGAGGGCCCCGTCACAACAGGGCCCGGTCTTTGCAAATTATGTATACGGGCCCGTTCTTGGTCAGTCCCGATCGACGCAGGGGCCCAGTGCTAGCAAAGGCGTGATGTGGGGCCCGGTCAGGACGAGGGCCCCGTCACAACAGAGCCCGGTCCTTGTAAATTCTTGATACGGGCACCTTCTGGTGACACGGGTCCGTTTCTGGTAGGGCCCCGGTCTTGATCAGGCCCGATCGAGACAGGGGCCCGGTGCTGGGAAAGGCGTAATATGGGGCCCGGTCAGGACGATGGCCCGGTCCTTGCATATTCTTGATAGCACGGGCCCGTTCCTGATAGGGACCCGGACTTGGTCACGGTCAGGCCCTATCGAGGCAGAGGCCCGGTGCTGGCAAAGGCTTGTATCGGGGGCCCGGTCAGGGGTAGAGCCCAGTTCCCACCATATCCCATAATCATGTACTCAGCCCTATATCTCGTTGACCTCATGAATCCACGCCCCCCCCCCCCCCAACTTCAAACCTGTTGCGGAGCCCTTGTATAGAACCATACGGGCTGCAAGTGATACACCCACGGCCAAACACTCCAAGGTTAGATAAGCTTAAGCGGTGTTTTGTGACGCTCTTCTCTGTATTTAAAAAACTTTCACGTGCTGTGTTTTGCGAAACGGAACCTGTTTATCAGCATACGGTGTTGGTTCATCGGTTATTCTATTGCTACCTTTCTGAGAAAAGTATCGCCGATATCGCTCCAACTCAGATAAGTTGCACTTCCAAAACTGGATCACTTCTCGCCCACTTTATGAAATAATTGAATGTTATGTTTGTTTAATGATTTAATTATCTGCGCATAGTTTTGCGGCAGAACTCAGCTCCATGAATTGGAACGCGAACAGTGGCTCTCAATTACTAATCTGATCCAATATAAATGGCATCATTTTTTATTCTTTTTTATTCTGCCGCCCCTGCATAAATTATCGTCATAAACCCATTTGCGTGTTATTACGTGCTCTTGGGTGAGGCCGACAGCCATCGTGATTTTATCCTCGGCATTTACCGATATACCATGAGGGCATATTTTCTTTCAGGTGAACATATGTCAATAATCAATGGAGCCTCACGCGACGAATTAGCTTGTTTGTGTTACACTGGCAACATGCTATGCTATATCACGCTGACTTCTTATTTACGACCTTCCGTTGCTTTATGGAACCATCTTGTGTCGGGATTGGCTTTGAGCTGTGTGGCAAGGTGTTGGAGCGGACTTCGGAAGCTCAGGGAAATGACAGGTTTAGGGACCAAACTTACATTATTACCCGTTTGACCGGACTGGTCCGTAGTTTCGGCGATTCGTATGTATGTGTCCGGCCCCAGGTGGTTCGTAGTTTCGGCGATTCGTCTGTATGTGTCCGGCCCCAGGTGGTTCGTAGTTTCGGCGATTCGTCTGTATGTGTCCGGCCCCAGGTGGTTCGTAGTTTCGGCGATTCGTCTGTATGTGTCCGGCCTCAGGTGGTTCGTAGTTTCGGCGATTCGTCTGTATGTGTCCGGCCCCAGGTGCTGTTCGGGTGACGAACAACATCCTGAACTCGGCCGCCGGCCTCCATAGATAGCGTGCAGGACGACGGCCGCTCCTGACAGGAAGGCATGCTGTCGGCACGGCCAGTGTTGCAGGTACCTTTCAGCCGGTTGAATGAGGGTGTCGAGCAGCGCGGTCCTGTTACGTCAGTTAATGAGGGTGTCGAGCAGCGCGGCCCTATGACGTCAGACCATACAGAGCTGCTGAGGTGGCCAGTGGTCAGCTGTGACGCCGGGGAAGCTGCTAACAGGCGGCTGGGGATAGGAAAATCAGACAAACCGCTAACACGATACGCGCTGTGAGAACCTACACATAATGGGTCCATATCGGAAAATCAGTTTGTAAACAATAATATTTAAGGTGGCATGAATATACAGAGTTGCTGATGAGATGTGCCGGAAATCCTGCCACGGATAAATGGATAGGTGAACAGGATATAGCTGGTTTGGGAAGTAAACTTGCATGTGTGTGCTGCACGTTTTTCGTTGGTGTGACATTGGTTGATATCCTGTTCCTGTACCCATGACCGGTGGCAGTACCATATGCAAGAGATGACCATTAAAATGGATTTAGGATACCGATTTGGAAAATTGTCATTTATCAACATCATGTTCATCGCCTGCGTGAAGACAAGCACGTGTTACTAAAGGCTGCCGCACACTAGGCCATTCGGTCGAGACTTTCCGCCGCGGAAAGTCGCGGCGATGTCGCCTCTCCAGCCTACAGACTGTCTCCCTACTCGATATATTTTATGGTTATTTTCCACGCAAATCTAAATTTACAACCACGCAACTTGCACATAGTAAATTTCGCAGCGGCAAGAACGTGCTGTGCGCCATTCGTTCCTCGATCTTGCATGGTTCAGCGATTCCGTCGCGGAAAAGATGAGCATGCTCAGATTTTTTTTCCGACGCGAGATGCTGGCAAAATGCGACTCCGCCGGCCGAATGAAGTGCGTTAAAGGGAATGTTTCACCTTTGTATTAGTTTTAAACTGAGATAGCCATCATCTTGGGCCGTTTTTGAAATGTCTAAATTACTAAGGTCATTTTTCCCAAAACTTAACCGTTTTTAAGCAGTTTAATTTACCATTTTCAAAATGACCCCAGGCTGGTGCAGCCGCTGATTGGCTGACAGGCACTTTTTCTTCAGCCAATCCCACTTTGTGAGCCAAACAGCGGTGGTCTATAGCTCAATATGACGTCATCAAACAAAGTATTAAAAAACGTATTTTTAGAGGTTAAGTGAAGTTTTTTCAAGAGGAAAAAAGTATCACCATCGTTTTCAGCAGCACTTACTTCATATTTTTCACTGCAACCGGCGTATATTTGACAACTTCCAGGAAGGTGAAGCATTCCCTTTAAGAGACGCGATTTGCGAATTTCGGCCGTCGCACTAGCGGAAAATCGCGGCAGCTTCGCGAGAAAATGCGGCGACATCGCGGCCGAATGGCCTGGTGTGCGGCCGACTTTAGAATGATGTTTCGTTCACGACCGTCACAACGGAAAATATCAACGTTGCAACAGATCTGAAACACATAGTCATATGAATACAATTAATGGTAGGTACTAAACGTTGTAAAATGTTAGCCACACGTGCCAAAGTTATTTTCTTACAACAATGAACAGTTACGTATTCATGTAACATGTGTATCTGCAGTCTGCACGATTGTGTATGCATTTAATGTCAGACGCTCCTTGTCATTCTGCTCTTTTATGTTCAAACATTCTCTGGACCGATCCATTTATTTTCATGGGCGCTATATAACTATATTGTTGCGGCGCCCTTAAGCCCCAATTATCATGATCCATTATTTTCCTTTTACGGTACTTTAATGGGGCATTGTCATGGAGCTTGAATTTATGCTTTGTGTTGTGTTTGGTATGAACGTTCAGTGAGGCTTCCCGAAATGTTATGACATCAATGGACTACAAACTAAACAATGTTAAAATTGGCGACAGCGCCGTCCAAGGAGCCCCGATCAGACACCAGGTAAACATGCCGCACATGTCCGGCACATGTAACATGTGTATCTGCAGTCTGCACCATTGTTGAAAGGAAAGCAGCCGACTTACACGCCGTCTTCACCAATACCGGGACTTTGAGCGGCGGTAGGCCGGCGGGAATCCGGCTCGGTGTCCTGTACTCCCCAGCCATCCGCCGCCCAGTCATCCAGTGCCGCCGCCGGTCTCCGTCCGGAACCCCATGTGGTTGCGACGCCCTCAAACCCCATCATCGTCATCGCCATCATCCGCCCTGAACCCCCTGTCATCCACCGCCACCACAGACTCCGCCCGGCCGCGTGTGCCGGTCCGCTTTTGATGTCCGATCGACCTGTGATTACGCTCCCTCCGATCCTGACCGCTTCTTGCGGATCTTCCAGACGTGTCCAGTGGATTGCGTTCTCCTATAGAGGATTGCGTTCTACAGAGGATTGCGTTCTGCGTCGGGAAAATCCGCTGCCGCACCCAGGGTCTGATTACCGCGGAGTTGTTTTATGGAGTCATAATATTTCGCTAGCATTGTTTTCTGGGACCAGAATCCTGCGACCAGACAGACAAATTTTCCCCCTCCGTACCTCTTAAAAATTATAGGTACGGCATTAGTGATTCGGTGGAGCGCCAAACATTCTGAAAATTATTTTAGGGAAATTTCGTGGTTCAGGAAAGGTGTTTGGTGAAAGTTTTGTTCAGTGGCAGGGCTCTGGCTTAAGTTAGTCGAGACCGGCACACTAAAAACACCTTGAAATTTACAAGTAGGGTACTAAACAGATCAAATATTTTGCGCTTAATGTGTGTTGGTAGTTTTATGCACGACCATTAGTTTGTATGTGTTGTTTGGTCAATAGTCAGCGACTTACAAAGGGGAATATAAGAAGGCAGACATTGTGAAAGTGAAAAGTGACTTAAGTTAATACGGAATGGCGGTACGTATGGACTGAGTGGTTAAGTGCCCCAGATTTCCGTTTTGAGTGGCCCAGATTTCCGTTTCGGAGCGCCGTACGTGTTGCGTGCCGTGGCCGGCGGAGGAGGCGTCAGAGGCTGACCGGCCCGGGTGGCGGGGGAGGCGTCAGAGGCTGACCGGCCCGGGCGGCGGGGGAGGCGTCAGAGGCTGACCGGCGGGGGAGGCGTCAGAGGCTGACCGGCCCGGGTGGCGGGGGAGGCGTCAGAGGCTGACCGGCCCGGGCGGCGGGGGAGGCGTCAGAGGCTGACCGGCCCGGGCGGCGGGGGAGGCGTCAGAGGCTGACCGGCCCGGGTGGCGGGGGAGGCGTCAGAGGCTGACCGGCGGGGGAGGCGTCAGAGGCTGACCGGCGGAGGAGGCTTCAGTGGCTGACCGGCCTGGGCGCGGCGTGGGGCGGCTTCAGTGGCTGACCCGGCCCGGTAGGCGGAGGAGGCGTCAGAGGCTGACCCGCCCGGGCGGCGGGGGAGACGTCAGAGGCTGACCGGCCAGGGCGCGGCATGGGGCGGCTTCAGAGGCTGACCGGTCCGGGTGCGGCTTCAGAGGCTGACCGGCCCGGGCGCGGCGTGGGGCGGCTTCAGTGGCTGACCGGCCAGGGCGGCGGGGGAGGCGTCAGAGGCTGACCGGCGGGGGAGGCGGGGGAGGCGTCAGAGGCTGACCGGCGGAGGAGGCTTCAGTGGCTGACCGGCCTGGGCGCGGCGTGGGGCGGCTTCAGTGGCTGACCCGGCCCGGTAGGCGGAGGAGGCGTCAGAGGCTGACCCGCCCGGGCGGCGGGGGAGACGTCAGAGGCTGACCGGCCAGGGCGCGGCGTGGGGCGGCTTCAGAGGCTGACCGGCCCGGGTGCGGCTTCAGAGGCTGACCGGTCCGGGCGCGGCGTGGGGCGGCTTCAGAGGCTGACCGGCCAGGGTGCGGCGTGGGGCGGCTGCAATGGCTGACCGGCCAGGGCGCGGCGTGGGGCGGCTTCAGAGGCTGACCGGCCAGGGCGCGGCGTGGGGCGGCTTCAGTGGCTGACCGGCCAGGGTGCGGCGTGGGGAGGCGTCAGAGGCTGACCGGCCAGGGTGCGGCGTGGGGAGGCGTCAGAGGCTGACCGGCCAGGGTGCGGCGTGGGGCGGCTTCAGTGGCTGACCGGCCAGGGTGCGGCGTGGGGCGGCTTCAGAGGCTGACCGGCCCGGTCGCCGGGGAGGCGTCAGAGGCTGACCGGCCCGGGTGCGGCGTGGGGCGGCACGTGACGTCACTCCGTTCCTGCACGGTACTCACGCCGAACACCTGAGTCTGCACCATACGAACACCGTACATGGCACGGGACACGTGTTGATGCTGCCTACTCGATACCCCGCTGGCCTAGTTCATTTCTTTATTTGTTTAACTTACGAGGCATATACATTATAAACAACTGCTATCCTGTGACTCGAATCGAACTGGAACCGTGGCCACATCCTCGTCATTTGAAAATGGCTAGAAAAAAAACTAGTGCCATCCCATGTCGGACTCTCTCCGGTTTATGATAGACTTACGTTTGACAAACGCCCGGTCATCGCCTGCTGGTGCCGGGCGGGCTGTAACTGAACTGGAGCTGCCACGTGGCCTGGCCCAAATAGGAGTCGTCCTAATCGGTGGCTTGGCACTGCACCAACAAGGAAAACTGATAACGATAACAACGCGGACATGCATAAATAAAAGCGGCTGAAATCTGTCGTTGCACGGGTTACATAAGCGCGCGGTTTTATCGTCTGATGTTTTTTTTTATCGGCGGAGCTGATTGATTGGCTGGTTACATCCATTACCGGCGGTATTGAAGGATCGCATGATCAGCTCTGCACGCGGCCGGGAATAACCAGACAGTGGAGCTGTGCCGGCACCGGGCGTGATCTGAAGTAGGCTCTAAGTCACGCGGCCTGGGATAACCAGACAGTGGAGCTGTGCCGGCGCCGGGCGTGGTCTGAAGTAGGCTCTAAGTCACGCGGCCTGGGATGTTCAGACAGTGGAGCTGTGCCGGCGCCGGGCGTGGTCTGAAGTAGGCTCTAAGTCACGCGGCCTGGGATGTTCAGACAGTGGAGCTGTGCCGGCGCCGGGCGTGGTCTGAAGTAGGCTCTAAGTCACGCGGCCTGGGATAACCAGACAGTGGAACTGTGCCGGCACCGGGCGTGGTCTGAAGTAGGCTCTAAGTCACGCGGCCGGAGATAACCAGACAGTGGAGCTGTGCCGGCGCCGGGCGTGGTCTGAAGTAGGCTCTAAGTCACGCGGCCTGGGATAACCAGACAGTGGAACTGTGCCGGCACCGGGCGTGGTCTGAAGTAGGCTCTAAGTCACGCGGCCGGAGATAACCAGACAGTGGAACTGTGCCGGCACCGGGCGTGGTCTGAAGTAGGCTCTAAGTCACGCGGCCTGGGATAACCAGACAGTGGAACTGTGCCGGCGCCGGGCGTGGTCTGAAGTAGGCTCTAAGTCACGCGGCCTGGGATAACCAGACAGTGGAGCTGTGCCGGCGCCGGGCGTGGTCTGAAGTAGGCTCTAAGTCACGCTGCCGGAGATAACCAGACAGTGGAGCTGTGCCGGCACCGGGCGTGGTCTGAAGTAGGCTCTAAGTCACGCGGCCTGGGATAACCAGACAGTGGAGCTGTGCCGGCGCCGGGCGTGGTCTGAAGTAGGCTCTAAGTCACGCGGCCTGGGATAACCAGACAGTGGAGCTGTGCCGGCGCCGGGCGTGGTCTGAAGTAGGCTCTAAGTCACGCGGCCGGAGATAACCAGACAGTGGAGCTGTGCCGGCACCGGGCGTGGTCTGGAGTAGGCTCTAAGTCACGCGGCCTGGGATAACCAGACAGTGGAGCTGTGCCGGCGCCTGTCGTGGTCTGAAGTAGGCTCTAAGTCACGCGGCCTGGGAATAACCGGACAGTGGAGCTGTGCCGGCGCCGGGCGTGGTCTGAAGTAGGCTCTAAGTCACGCGGCCTGGGATAACCAGACAGTGGAACTGTGCCGGCGCCGGGCGTGGTCTGAAGTAGGCTCTAAGTCACGCGGCCTGGGATGTTCAGACAGTGGAGCTGTGCCGGCGCCGGGCGTGGTCTGAAGTAGGCTCTAAGTCACGCAGCCTGGGATGTTCAGACAGTGGAACTGTGCCGGCACCGGGCGTGGTCTGAAGTAGGCTCTAAGTCACGCGGCCTGGGATGTTCAGACAGTGGAACTGTGCCGGCGCCGGGCGTGGTCTGAAGTAGGCTCTAAGTCACGCGGCCTGGGATGTTCAGACAGTGGAACTGTGCCGGCGCCGGGCGTGGTCTGAAGTAGGCTCTAAGTCACGCGGCCTGGGATGTTCAGACAGTGGAACTGTGCCGGCGCCGGGCGTGGTCTGAAGTAGGCTCTAAGTCACGCGGCCTGGGATGTTCAGACAGTGGAACTGTGCCGGCGCCGGGCGTGGTCTGAAGTAGGCTCTAAGTGTGACAGTGAAACCTTTTGTGGAAGTTGTTTCACACAACTGATGTTGCACACAACTTCCACAAGTTGGTGCCCTATTATCAGCCACACGACGTTACCGTGGACCATGGAGGTGTTTACCTGACTCGTCACATAGATTATCAGCCACACGACGTTACCGTGGACCGTGGATGGGTTTACTGACTCGTCACATAGATTATCAGCCACACGACGTTACCGTGGACCATGGAGGTGTTTACTGACCCGTCACATAGATTATCAGTCACACGACGTTACCGTGGACCATGGAGGTGTTTACTGACTCGTCACATAGATTATCAGTCACACGACGTTACCGTGGACCATGGAGGTGTTTACCTGACTCGTCACATAGATTATTAGTCACACGATGTTACCGTGGACCATGGAGGTGTTTACTGACTCGTCACATAGATTATCAGTCACACGACGTTACCGTGGACCATGGAGGTGTTTACTGACTCGTCACATAGATTATCAGCCACACGATGTTACCGTGGACCATGGAGGTGTTTACCTGACTCGTCACATAGATTATCAGTCACACGATGTTACCGTGGACCATGGAGGTGTTTACCTGACTCGTCACATATATTATCAGTCACACGATGTTACCGTGTACCATGGAGGTGTTTACTGACTCGTCACATAGATTATCAGTCACACGACGTTACCGTGGACCATGGAGGTGTTTACCTGACTCGTCACATATATTGTCAGCCACACGACGTTACCGTGGACCATGGAGGTGTTTACCTGACTCGTCACATAGATTATCAGCCACACGACGTTACCGTGGACCATGGAGGTGTTTACGTGACTCGTCACATAGACATTGGACGGGTTGCGTATCGTGAACGGGAGCAGACTGACGATCAGGCGGGACATCGATCACTGAGTGATGTCAGATTTTACCGCTGGTGAACACGGGAACTGACAGCAGAAATACTGTTCGCACACAATGGCTGCGGACACGTGCATTAAAACCATCGCAAATCGGCTATCTTAAAAACGCGCGCGAATCTCTTAAAAACGCGCGCGAATCTGTGTTTTTGACGACTGGTTACCGATAGCTCCGACCGATTTGTTATTCGGTTCATTATTTGTTTAACTTCCTTTGTCGCTGACCACTATTGGCGCATTTATGAGTTGTGAGCTGTTCGTGACGAAAGCGACAAAGTGAAGGGGTGGTCCCGGCCATAAACCTGGTACTTCTGATTTATGGGCATTGTAACACAACTGGCTTGACAAACAGAACATGAACACCATAGCCATGAAGTGCTGTCTTCGCAAATTAACTCCAGTCGATCCGCGCTCTACCCGCAAAAGCCAGTATAGTATTAATATGTGATTTGGGGTCTCGTTTCACTGTCCACATCGCAGGTAAGAGTTAAGTCCTTGCCCAGGTACTTGCGCTATTGAAAGGAAATGCATCATACGAGCCGTCTTGTACGTGCCGTTATTCGATGTCGCATCGTTCCACTGTCGTACCTCTGTGCTCCCCACTCCGCGGGACGTACCGCTGTGCTCCCCACTCCGCAGGACGTACCGATGTGCTCCCCACTCCGCGGGACGTACCGCTGTGCTCCCCACTCCACAGGACGTACCGCTGTGCTCCCCACTCCACAGGACGTACCGCTGTGCTCCCCACTCCACAGGACGTACCGCTGTGCTCCCCACTCCACAGGACGTACCGCTGTGCTCCCAACTCCGCGGGACGTACCGCTGTGCGCCCCACTCCGCGGGACGTACCGCTGTGCTCCCCACTCCACAGGACGTACCGCTGTGCTCCCCACTCCACAGGACGTACCGCTGTGCTCCCCACTCCACAGGACGTACCGCTGTGCTCCCCACTACACAGGACGTACCGCTGTGCTCCCCACTCCACAGGACGTACCGCTGTGCTCCCCACTCCACAGGACGTACCGCTGTGCTCCCCACTCCACAGGACGTACCGCTGTGCTCCCCACTACACAGGACGTACCGCTGTGCTCCCCACTCCGCGGGACGTACCGCTGTGCTCCCCACTCTGCAGGACGTACCGCTGTGCTCCCCACTCCACAGGACGTACCGCTGTGCTCCCCACTCCGCAGGACGTACCGCTGTGCTCCCCACTCCGCAGGACGTACCGCTGTGCTCCCCACTCCGCAGTGCTCCCCACTCCACATGACGTACCGCTGTGCTCCCCACTCCGCAGGACGTACCGCTGTGCTCCCCAGGATGGCCAGTTCCTGCGCGTGTCGGTACCGCCTGAGGATGTGTGCCGGTACTGACCCCAGGACGTACCGCTGTGCCCCCCAGGACGGCCAGTTGCTGCGCGTGTCGGTACCGCCTGAGGATATGTGGCGGTACTGACCCCAGGACGTACCGTTGTGCCCCCCAGGACGGCCAGTTGCTGCGCGTGTCGGTACCGCCTGAGGATGTGTGCCGGTACTGACCCCAGGACGTACCGCTGTGCCCCCCAGGACGGCCAGTTCCTGCGCGTGCCCGTGCTGCTGATTTGTGGTAACCGCAGTCCCTACGTGGACGAGACGGTGACGTTCAACTCCCGGCTGGACCCGGCCAGCTCGCAGTGGATGAAGATTCACGACTGCAGCCTGCCGCTCGACGAACAGGTGGCCAAGGTCTGCGAGGCGTTCCGGCTCTTCCTGCAGGGACAGGGATTCGGTGAGTGGCTACTGCCCGGGTCGCGGATTTGACAGAGATAGGAGATGAGAGACGAGACAGAGCCAGGTGAGGGGTTCAGTGAGACAGGAGAGTGAGTGACTCATCAACTGAGTCTCCACACCTGCAGCGGTTAAGATTAAGTGACCAGCCCCCCCCCCCCCCCGACCGAGTTTCCACAGGGATTCGGAGTTTCCACAGGGATTCGTTGACCGAGTCTCGTACAACGACAAACTTCAGTCAGTAGTGGTTTGATTTACATGGGCCATCAGGTGGCCCCGTCCGAAAGGGTCTCACTTTTTTTGCGTCGAGTTCCAGCTGTCACCGCATCCTGTGGCCCCGTCCGAAAGGGTCTCACCTTTTGCGTCGAGTTCCAGCTGTCACCGCGCCCTGTGGCCCCGTCCGAAAGGGTCTCACCTTTTGCGTCGAGTTCCAGCTGTCACCGCACCCTTTGGCCCCTTCCGAAAGGGTCTCACCTTTTGCGTCGAGTTCCAGATGTCACCGCATCCTGTGGCCCCGTCCGAAAGGGTCTCACCGTTTGCGTCGAGTTCCAGCTGTCACCGCACCCTGTGGCCCCGTCCGAAAGGGCGTCACCTTTTGCGTCGAGTTCCAGCTGTCACCGCATCCTGTGGCCCCGTCCGAAAGGGTGTCACCTTTTGCGTCGAGTTCCAGCTGTCACCACATCCTAAGCGGCTGGTGACGCGGGCTGGTCTGTCATCTGATCCTAGCCTCGGTTTGGTACAAGTGGTAATTGATTTGCGAGCAGTGCAGGCATCACAGTTCCTGATATCAATTCACAGCAAAAAATGAATGTAACGTAAATGCGATAATTTGAAAATCGAATTGAAAGACTTGATAAGTTGATAAGATAAGTTGATAGTGTTGCCAGTCATCGGTCGTCTGCGGGTATCATTTGTCTCAGTAACATGCACTCGGCATGCAGCTAACGAAGTCCGACGACAAAAGCTCCCGATCGGCAATGCTAGCCTAAGTTTAACGGAATGCATCACCGTTCGAAAATCTGCCCTAAACGCATGGCTGTGTCATTGGATCCATTGAGTTTTTACCTATCCCCGACTTAAGTTATCACCGGGTCGAAATATGCCGTGAGATCAAGGCTTTAATGCGCAATACTCTAACGCTTAATTGCGTTTTATTTTTATTTTTGGTGCTGCATTTCAATTTGTTGATGCGGTGTTGTAGTGCCTTGATGCATTATGATAACTTGGTAATGCGGTATGTTAAGCTTTCCGTTGTACGCTGGTCGTCTCCTTTTCTTAAGGATACAAATGAGGTTATTAGTACGTCTTCCATAAATTGGAGTTGATACGGTAGGTAAATCAGTTCCGGAAAATATTGTTTCTTTAAAACGTGCACATGGACGATGTGCACGGACAAACTTGATTGTTGCCGAAAGGAGGCAATTGGAAATGTCATTGGATAAAGGGTTTACAATTGGATTTCACCATTCCCGCTAGAGTTAGTCTCGATGCGTATAGCATGCTTAATCTTAATTACAACTTCGATATGTTATTTTCTGTTTAGTTCAAATGAGAAAATCCAAACGAAAATGGCCCATGTCCCAGCTGAAGTTGGCGTGTCTGGGTACCTGGGTGTGCCGTATCGGTGGTATCTCGTGCCGCTGCCAACACCGGGCCCTCGCCACGTCTCCTACGTGGGATGTGTCTGACGCGGCGGCCCGCGGCGGCTGTGTGTGTGTGTGTGTGTTGCAGTGGTCAGGTCACGGCTGCGGCTACAGAAGGCGTCTCCCCAGTGACAGGTATTGTGGAGGCCGCCACCGGTGGTGGTGGTGGTGGTGGTGGTGGTGTACCGGTCCGTACCACAGCTCCGGCCCCCGTGATGCCCCCCCCCCCTCCCGCCCCCTATTAACCGGTGTGGGTCTGTCGTGTGTGCCGTCCACACTAACGACACTGGCTCTCTGCTCTGCGGGTGCGTTGTCCGTCTCTAACAGCACTGAGTCTCCAGACTCTCACTCGGCGGCTTCTCTGCTCTGCCGTGTCCCGTCTTTTCTCCAATAACACGGACTCTGCTCTGCCGTGCCGGCCTTTGGCGTCTGACTTTGTGTGTGGATTGCAGTGCGGGGTATGGGCATGTCTGATTGTATGTGCGTGTGCGTGTGCGTGTGCGTGGGCGTGGGCGTGGGCGTGGGCGTGGGCGTGGGCGTGGGCGTGGGCGTGGGCGCGGGCGCGGGCGCGGGCGCGGGCGGGGGCGGGGGCGGGGGCGGGGGCGGGGGCGGGGGCGGGGGCGGGGGCGGGGGCGGGTGTGTGTGTGTGTGTGTGTGTGTGTGTGTGTGTGTGTGTGTGTGTGTGTGTGTGTGTGTGTGTGTGTGTGTGTGTGTGTGTGGGGGGGGGGGGGGGGGGGGGGGGTTGTCTCCCGTCAGTGTGTCGCTGAGGCTGGTCTTCAGAGAGTGGTTCGCCTCTGGACCGGCAGCGGTGTGTGTTCTCTCTGGCTGACCACGTTATCCGTGTGACATTGGCCGTGTGACGTTGACCGTGTGACGTTCTCAGAGTGACGTTAACCGTGTGACGTTCTCAGAGTGACGTTAACCGTGTGGCGTTCTCCGAGTGATGTTGGCCGTGTGACGTTCTCCGAGTGACGTTGGCCGTGTGACGTTGGCCGTGTGACGTTATCCGAGTGACGTTGACCGTGTGACGTTCTCCGTGTGACGTTCTCCGAGTGACGTTGACCGTGTGACGTTCTCCGTGTGACGTTCTCCGTGTGACGTTCTCCGAGTGACGTTGACCGTGTGACGTTCTCCGAGTGATGTTGGCCGTGTGACGTTGGCCGTGTGACGTTCTCCGAGTGACGTTCTCCGAGTGACGTTGGCCGTGTGACGTTCTCCGAGTGATGTTGGCCGTGTGACGTTGGCCGTGTGACGTTCTCCGAGTGACGTTGGCCGTGTGACGTTGGCCGTGTGACGTTGGCCGTTGGCCGTGTGACGTTGACCGTGTGACGTTGACCTTGTGACGGCCGTGTGACGTTCTCCGAGTGACGTTGGCCGTGTGACGTTGACCGTGTGACGTTCTCCGTGTGACGTTCTCCGAGTGACGTTGACCGTGTGACGTTCTCCGAGTGACGTTGACCGTGTGACGTTCTCCGAGTGACGTTGGCCGTGTGTCTGACTGCTGCAGCATGCTCCGCGGCGACCGGCGCTGACCGAGGTGAGCCGCCGAAACTCGACAACACACGGGACACTGGACACACTGGACACTGCTCGACACAGACAGGACACACTGTACACACTGGACACTGCTCGACACAGACAGGACACACTGGACACACTGGACACTGCTCGACACAGGCAGGACACACTGGACACACTGGACACTGCTCGACACAGACAGAACACACTGGACACTGCTCGACACATACAGGACACACTGGACACTGCTCGACACAGACAGGACACACTGGATACACTGGACACTGCTCGACACAGACAGGACACACTGGACACTGCTCGGCACAGACAGGACACTGCTCGACACAGACAGGACACACTGGACACTGCTCGACACAGACAGGACACACTGGACACACTGGACACTGCTCGACACAGACAGGACACACTGGACACTGCTCGACACAGACAGGACACACTGGACACTGCTCGACACAGACAGGACACACTGGACACTGCTCGACACAGACAGGACACACTGGACACTGCTCGACACAGACAGGGCACACTGGACACTGCTCGACACGGACAGGACACAGACAGGACACACTGGACACTGCTCGACACAGACAGGACACACTGGGCACTGATCGACACAGACAGGACACACTGGACACTGCTCGACACAGACAGGACACACTGGACACTGCTCGACACAGACAGGACACACTGGACACTGCTCGACACAGACAGGACACGCCGGACACTGCTCGACACAGACAGGATGCACAGGACACTGCTCGACACAGACAGGACACAGACAGGACACACTGGACACTGCTCGACACAGACAGGACACACTGGGCACTGATCGACACAGACAGGACACACTGGACACTGCTCGACACAGACAGGACACACTGGACACTGCTCGACACAGACAGGACACACTGGACACTGCTCGACACAGACAGGACACGCCGGACACTGCTCGACACAGACAGGATGCACAGGACACTGCTCGACACAGACAGGACACACTGGATACTGCTCGACACAGACAGGACACACTGGACACTGCTCGACACAGACAGGACACACTGGACACACTGGACACTGCTCGACACAGACAGGACACACTGGACACACAGGACACTGCTCGACACAGACAGGACACACTGGGCACTGCTTGACACAGACAAGACACACAGGACACTGCTCGACACAGACAGGATGCACAGGACACTGCTCGACACAGACAGGACACACTGGACACACTGGACACTGCTCGACACAGACAGGACACACTGGACACACAGGACACTGCTCGACACAGACAGGACACACTGGACACTGCTAGACACAGACAGGACACACTGGACACTGCTCGACACAGACAGGATGCACAGGACACTGCTCGACACAGACAGGACACACTGGACACACTGGACACTGCTCGACACAGACAGGACACACTGGATACTGCTCGACACAGCCAGAGCGCGGAGAAGTGCAGTCACATTCAGCCCGCCTCACGGCCTAGCTGTCCGGTGCTCACCAAATCACGCTTTATGTTCGGAATGCGTAGGATAGTGGACGATCAGTATGACACGCTCCGCACAACTCTCCAACGCTCCGCACAACTCTCCAACGCTCCGCACAACTCTCCACGAGGCGTTCGCGTGATCACTGTGACTTCAAACGATCATAATTGGTGGTGTGGCATGCCTTTTCGCCGGGTGAGGGATACTAGTGCAGTGCACAGTTTATACCGCTGCCGGAACCGGTTCCCTGAGTCGACCTGACAAGCCAGCCGTCCGCGGATCATATTCCCGTGGGCCGGACGGTATGAACTGAATGCATGCGGCCTGTGTGCACCGCTTCTGAGGCCCTGCAGTGGCCGCTCCCTGGCCCCTGAGTGACTCTGTGCTGACTCACCGGCCGTCGTGGGTCCGCGGGTCCGGAGCTTCGCCTGTGGCGTGAGCTGATGTGCTGCGATTCGGCCGCGGCGCGGTAGCCATATGGGTCACCGAGTCGTCCGCCGGCCGACGACGTGTGTTGTAGGTAAAACAGCAATCGGCTGCATCGCCGGCATTGTGACTGTGACCTTGTCTGAATCGTAAGCGTCCGCTGTCCGCACACTCTGGGTTGGTCGGCACTGTCCGCCGCGGCCGGTAGCGTCAGGGTCTGATGGGCGGCTCCACGTACCACTGTGTGTGAGACTAGTATTAGTCTGTACTAGTCGTCAGTGTGTGTACTGGTCTGTACTGGTCTGTACTGGTCTGTACTGGTCTGTACTGGTCTGTACTGGTTGTACTGGTCTGTACTGGTCTGTACTGGTCTGTACTGGTCTGTACTGGTCTGTACTGGTCTGTACGGGTCTGTGGCGATGCTCGAGTCTCTCTGGATCGTCCATGGTCATTGTTCGTCGCGGCCGGACCGGCGGCGTCTCTGAGTTTGATGGGCCGATCCAGTGTCTATCTCGTATGTTCTTGCCTGGGGTGACAGCTGAAGCGACTTATCATATGTTCGGTGTTGATGGAAGTTTCCTGGTTTGTTGTAAACGAAGTCTCACGCTCACCCCTAACTTGCTAACACGCCTTCGGTGACTAGGAATGTCATCAATGGACCATTGAGCCTGGAGGAATGTTATCAATAGACCATTGAGCCTTGTTAGCGCCTTGTCTGATGTTTAAATCCGATGCTGCAGTTATTGTATTTATTTGTTGAGGGAAGCTTGCTCCTCTCGTGTCACTCAAAGTCCAACGCATTAATTTGCCATACTTTGTTGACAGTAAATTTCCCACAAACAATGTTTGATTGGTATGCCTACACGCCAGGGGTAAATCCACATATATGTATTGGGACTTCGAATTTAAGCCACTCTGTTATGAGATGTCGACTTGGCAAAAGCTTCGGGCCTTATGTAACACCCAAATATGCATTAAGTAGTAGGTTGAAGCTCGTTATATATTTGTACAGCTTTACATTTTGGTAAAACATTAACCCGGCATTGCCTGGGGTCTGAGCAGAGCGTCATCGACGGGGGGGGGGGGGGGGGGGGTAAACGCCCCCCTGGTTATCTTCCGTACCAATGATCGCAGCGAGACGCGCAAGACGACATTCGAAAGCTCTCAATGAGATGAATCTAAACCATGCTAAAAAATGTCAAAGTGAAGTAAAATGTCAGGTCAGGTCAAAGGTCAAAATCAGCGTATTTGAGTTTATGGAACATACTTTCCATCCAAAGCCATCAATTGCGACCAGTTTCACCCAAAGTGCTGCCAAAGGTATGATACATATCCCGAATGAGCTAAAGTGAGATTGTTGGTCAAGGTCAGGTCACAAAAGGTCACTAGGCTCAAAATATCTATGAAAGTCATGCAACACATGTTTTATGAGTTATTTTCTACGCATAATTCGATAGTGATAGTCATTTTACCACCTGGCTTCATTTACGTGAAGTAAATGTCAATTTTAGGTCAAATTCAGGTCACCGAAGGTCAAAATGTGAAATTATTAAATCTAAACAAAAAAGACATGTTGCTAGACCAGCTTTGTCTCAGAAATACAATGGTGGCATTTATTTGTCTATCTCTTCAATAAAAGACAAAACACGCAATTTCGGCTGGAGTCTTTTCAGTAAAGCAAACTTGCAGATAGGGGTTCCCGAACACGGGCTACAAAACTGCTATCTCAGTTCAAAACCCCATGTTGTAGGTGAACTATTTCCTTTAAGCCAGGGAAAATGTCACTAAAGTGATGTATGACTGTGCTAAATGTAAGGCCGATTTTGCACCTCTGTCAGATGCTAAGCGCAGTCCACCATGGCTCCCACTTGCTGCTTCAGTACGTCTGCCCTTCCCTGTCTGATGTCGGCCCTGTCTGCCCTGCTGTCTCCTGTCTGCCTTTATCTGCCTGCTGTCTGCTTTCCCTGTCTGCTGTCTGCCCTTCCCTGTCTGCTGTCTGCCCTGTCTGCCCTGTCTGCCCTGTCTGCCCTGTCTGCCCTGTCTGCCCTGTCTGCCCTGTCTGCCCTGTCTGCCCTGTCTGCCCTGCCTGCCCTGCCTGCCCTGCCTGCCCTGTCTGCCCTGTCTGCCCTGTCTGCCCTGTCGGCCCTGCTGTCTGCCCTGCTGTCTGCCCTGCTGTCTGCCCTGCTGTCTGCTGTCTGCTCTCCCTGTTGTCTGCGGATGTGATAAGCGGTGGTGGCAGGGCCTGCTTTCTGTCGCTTGTTAGTCTCCTATGTGTCGCTGCCGCTTCAGTCTCCCTAGTCCCTATGTTTCCCTCTGTCTTGTTGTGTCAGTCTGTGTCAGTCTGTGTCAGTCTGTGTCAGCCTGTGTCAGTCTGTGTCATACTGTGTCCATTGGTGCCGTGCTGTGCCGTGCTGTGCCGTGCTGTGCCGTGCTATGCCGTGCTGTGCCGTGCTGTGCCGTGCTGTGCCGTGCTGTGCCGTGCTGTGCCGTGCTGTGTCGTGCTGTGTGTTGTACCGTGCTGTGCCGTGCTGTGCCGTGCTGTGCCGTACTGTGCCGTGCTGTGCCGTGCTGTGCCGTGCCGTGCTTTGCCGTGCTGTGCCGTGCCGTGCTGTGCTGTGCCGTGCTGTGCCGTGCCGTGCCGTGCCGTGCCGTGCCGTGCCGTGCTGTGCCGTGCCGTGCTGTGTGGACTACGGGTCGTCGGTCTGCGGGTCGTGTCGCTGAGACTCGGCGGCCAGTGATGGACGACTTCTGACCGTGTCTGACCGTGACGGGCGACTTCTGACCGTGTCTGACCGTGCCTGACTGTCTGACAGGACTGGTGGCTTCCGAGGGAGTTTGACGACGTGTGATAGTGTCTGACAAGATCCGACAGTGTCTGATTGTGTCTGACAGTATCTGACAGGGTCCGACAGTGTCTGATTGTGTCTTACAGTGTCTGACAGTGTCTGATTGTGTCTGATTGTGTCTGATAGTGACTGACAGTATCTGATGGTGTCTGATGGTGTCTGACAGTGTCTGAGAGTGTCTGATGGTGTCAGATGGTGGCTGATGGTGTCTGATGGTGGTTGGTGGTGTCCGATAGTGGTTGGTGGTGTATGATGGTGGCTGATGGTGTCTGATGGTGTCTGATGGTGTCTGATAGTGCCTGATGGTGCCTGATGGTGTCTGATGGTGCCTGAGTTCCCGCAGTTGCAGTGCCCGGTGTCGTGTCTGTCTGTCTGACAGTGTTTGACAGTATCTGCGAGTAACTGACGGTGGGCCGCTGGCCGCTGTTGCAGTGCCCGGTTTCGGTCGGAGGATGTCGCTGGAGGGCGGCGTCCACTAGACGCTCGCGCCGCACTTCTCACGGGCGGTCGGGACACCGTAGACTAGTGGCGCTACCTCAGGAGCAGGGGCGCCACTTGTAGTTTGCTGTCTGATCGCTAGGTGGCACTAGCGACGCTGCAGTCCGCTACATATTCCTTGTTTGCGCGGCGGTTGCAGAGGATGTGTGACGTGTGTGCACCGAATGCCATCGCAGCTGTGGTGTCGGTCGGATCGCCAATCAACGCTCGCCTGGGGGAGGGGTCGCTGAGGACCCCCGTAGTGCAATCTTAGCGCCGGTGGAGCTGCAAGGCATGGCCTTCGCCGCAGCTAGCAATCATGATCTGAGTGTTGTGGTCTGCCACAGGAGGTGCCTACTGTGGGCTGTGTCCCAGGCCGGGCCAGCGGGCACGCCGGACCAATGTGCTCGCATGAGTGTGAGTCTCATATATTATCGCTCTCACTGTATAGAGGCGGGGGTGGGCGCGGTCGGGCCGCCGGGCTCCGCAGGCCGGCAGCTCCTGCCTCGCTGATGGCCGAGTACTAGGCTGCCCACCCCGCGGCGCGATGCAATATTTTCTATTGCGCGCTTTGTGACGTAATGCGGCTGGCTGCACGATTAGGATAGAGCGGCGTACCGAACAGGAGGATAGAGCGGCCTGCCGTCACCCCCTGTCACCCTGGTCCCTCCCGGTCCTCCCCTGACTCCTGACTCCGTACAGTCCCTCTCCTGACTCCTGACAGCCCTCTCCTGTTCCTCGCCTGACCCGCAGTGCCGCTCCTGAACCCGGTCACCATGGCACGGCGCCGCCGCCAATGGGCTGTCGGCGCTGGTGTGACGTCACGCGCGGAGGCGTGGCTTGTGACTGAGAAGGACGGCCGTGGGGACAGACGTGATGCACGGAGCCGGAGGGACCGGCCGCGGCCCCAGTGATGCACGGAGGGACCGGCCGCGGCCCCACTGATGCACGGAGGGACCGGCCGCGGCCCCAGTGATGCACGGAGGGACCGGCCGCGGCCCCACTGATGCACGGAGGGACCGGCCACGGCCCCACTGATGCACGGAGGGACCGGCCGCGGCCCCAGTGATGCACGGAGGGACCGGCCGCGGCCCCACTGATGCACGGAGGGACCGGCCACGGCCCCACTGATGCACGGAGGGACCGGCCGCGGCCCCAGTGATGCACGGAGGGACCGGCCGCGGCCCCACTGATGCACGGAGGGACCGGCCACGGCCCCACTGATGCACGGAGGGACCGGCCGCGGCCCCACTGATGCACGGAGGGACCGGCCGCGGCCTCAGTGATGCACGGAGGGACCGGCCGCGGCCTCAGTGATGCACGGAGGGACCGGCCGCGGCCCCAGTGATGCACGGAGGGACCGGCCGCGGCCCCACTGATGCACGGAGGGACCGGCCGTGGCCCCACTGATGCACGGAGGGACCGGCCGCGGCCTCAGTGATGCACGGAGGGACCGGCCGTGGCCCCACTGATGCACGGAGGGACCGGCGGCGGCCCCAGTGCCCGGTGCGGGGACAGGCCAGGCTCCAACCGCCGGCCGATACGCTGTTTTGTTCGCCTGAGCTGAGTAATATATCTGTACGGTGCTCGATCGACGGCGTCTGTTTTGTTCTGCGGAGAGCGGTCAGTGTCCATCTGCAGGAAACCAGCGCATCTGCTGGCCAGGATCGGGGTAAAGCTGACGTGAGAAAATGCTCAGAGCTCTCGGAGAGAGCATGGGATGTGACAACTTACGGACACAGACTGCACGAAACACTCACACGCATAAGCGTACACAAGGGGGTGGGGGCAATCCCCCCCCCCCCCCTGAAGGTCTGTACGTGCCCCTTTGGTCGAAGAAATGAATGTTTTTTTTGTTTTAAGAACATTTTTTTGTGAAAATATGCCCTTTTAAAATATAGTGGGCCAAATCCGGTGATTTTTTTTTTGGTGGGGGTATTTTATGCCCCCTGGGCAAAAAATTGTCCCCTCCTAGAGTAAATCCTGGGTACGCCACTTCTCACACGCATTTATTTTACCCTGCAAACAGCGAGCATCCTGCTTAAGCCATAAGCTCTATTGGTTACAGACTAAAGTTGGTCAGCGATTTGTGATCGAAATCAAAATACATTGCAGCCAAGCCAGTCAGTGACCACAGCATTGGCAGCATTGTGACATATCTCGTCTGACTCCAAACAACGTACAGGCTACAGCATCGATTGTGGTGAATTGTGGATTGAGGTACAAATTTGGTGGATAGTACATACATTTAAATACACATGACCACGTCGCTTGTATCATATATGCATGTATAAACGCATATTTAATAAGTATACCGGCCGAGGGATTGCTAATAAACAAGATAAATCTGGGTGGCAAGCTGGGTATGATACGCTCTCGCCATCTATCACTTAGTGTTTTTGAATTTGACCGCTAGATGGCACCAGCGACCGGTACCGACTCCTCGCCCGGAGTTTCATCACTACATTGTGGGCACATTTGGGCGCCAGCGCCGGACAGGGGTCCGGTTTGCCGCTCCACCGCGCCGCCCTGCCGACGGCCGCCGGGATCAGGAAGCGCCGCCTCTGCCAGTCGTCGGCGGGCCGCGTCCCGGTCAGCCTGTGGAGAACATGCCGGTGGACAGCTGAGTGGTAGCAGCAGTCACCGCAGTGTCTATAGTCAGCTTAGTCACCGCAGTGTCTATAGTCAGCTTAGTCACCGCAGTGTCTATAGTCAGCTTAGTCACCGCAGTGTCTATATAATCAGCTTAGTCACCGCAGTTTCTATAGTCAACTTAGTCACCGCAGTGTCTATAGTCAGCTTAGTCACCGCAGTGTCTATATAGTCAGCTTAGTCACCGCAGTGTCTATAGTCAGCTTAGTCACCGCAGTGTCTATAGTCAGCTTAGAGACCGCAGTGTCTATATAATCAGCTTAGTCACCTCAGTGTCTATAGTCAGCTTAGTCACCGCAGTTTCTATAGTCAGCTTAGTCACCGCAGTGTCTATATAATCAGCTTAGTCACCTCAGTGTCTATAGTCAGCTTAGTCACCGCAGTTTCTATAGTCAGCTTAGTCACCGCAGTGTCTATAGTCACCGCAGTGTCTATATAGTCAGCTTAGTCACCGCAGTGTCTATATAGTCAGCTTAGTCACCGCAGTGTATATAGTCAGCTTAGTTACCGCAGTGTCTATATAATCAGCTTAGTCACCGCAGTGTCTATAGTCAGCTTAGTCACCGCAGTGTCTATATAGTCAGCTTAGTCACCGCAGTGTCTATAGTCAGCTTAGTCACCGCAGTGTCTATAGTCAGCTTAGTGACCGCAGTGTCTATATAGTCAGCTTGGTCACCGCAGCTTCTATAGTCAGCTTAGTCACCGCAGTGTCTATATAGTCAGCTTAGTCACCACCGCAG
The DNA here is from genome assembly GCA_036785665.1 of Chirona hameri. NCBI lineage: Eukaryota > Metazoa > Arthropoda > Thecostraca > Balanomorpha > Balanidae > Chirona > Chirona hameri. The sequence goes on along the minus strand of JAXIVJ010000339.1, from coordinate 53,913 downwards.
CTTCTATAGTCAGCTTAGTCACCGCAGTGTCTATATAGTCAGCTTAGTCACCGCAGTGTCTATATAGTCAGCTTAGTCACCGCAGTGTCCATATAGTCAGCTTAGTCACCGCAGTGTCTATATAGTCAGCTTAGTCACCGCAGTATCTATATTCAGCTTAGTCACCGCAGTGTCTATAGTCAGCTTAGTCACCGCAGTGTCTATATATAGTCAGCTTAGTCACCGCAGTGTCTATAGTCAGCTTAGTCACCGCAGTGTCCATATAGTCAGCTTAGTCACCGCAGTGTCTATATAGTCAGCTTAGTCACCGCAGTGTCTATAGTCAGCTTAGATACCGCAGTATCTATATAGTCAGCTTAGTCACCGCAGTGTCTATATAGTCAGCTTAGTCACCGCAATGTCTATAGTCAGCTTAGAGACCGCAGTGTCTATAGTCAGCTTAGTCACCGCAGTGTCTATAGTCAGCTTAGAGACCGCAGTGTCTATATAGTCAGCTTAGTCACCGCAGTGTCTATATAGTCAGCTTAGTCACCGCAGTGTATATAGTCAGCTTAGTCACCGCAGTGTCTATATAGTCAGCTTAGTCACCGCAGTGTCTATAGTCAGCTTAGTCACCGCAGTGTCTATAGTCCGCTTAGTCACCGCAGTGTCTATATAGTCAGCTTAGTCACCGCAGTGTATAGTCAGCTTAGTCACCGCAGTGTCTATATAGTCAGCTTAGTCACCGCAGTGTCTATATAGTCAGCTTAGTCACCGCAGTGTCTATAGTCAGCTTAGAGACCGCAGTGTATATATATATATATAGTCAGCTTAGTTACCGCAGTGTCTATATAGTCAGCTTAGTCACCGCAGTGGCTATAGTCAGCTTAGAGACCGCAGTGTATAGTCAGCTTAGTCACCGCAGTGTATATACAGTCAGCTTAGTCACCGCAGACTAAGCTGACTATAGTCAGCTTAGTCATCGCAGTGTCTATATAGTCAGCTTAGTCACCGCAGTGTATATATAGTCAGCTTAGTCACCGCAGTGTCTATAGTCAGCTTAGTCACCGCAGTGTATATAGTCAGCTTAGACACCGCAGTGTCTATATAGTCAGCTTAGTCACCGCAGTGTCTATATAGTCTGCTTAGTCACCGCAGTGTCTATAGTCAGCTTAGTCACTGCAGTGTCTATAGTCAGTTTAGTCACCGCAGTGTCTATAGTCAGCTTAGTCACCGCAGTGTCTATATAGTCAGCTTAGTCACCGCAGTGTCTATAGTCAGCTTAGTCACCGCAGTTTCTATAGTCAGCTTAGTCACCGCAGTGTCTATAGTCACCGCAGTGTCTATATAGTCAGCTTAGTCACCGCAGTGTCTATTTAGTCAGCTTAGTCACCGCGGTGTCTATATAGTCAGCTTAGTCACCGCAGTGTATATATAGTCAGCTTAGTCACCGCAGTGACTATATAGTCAGCTTAGTCACCGCAGTGTCTATAGTCAGCTTAGTCACCGCAGTGTCTATAGTCAGCTTAGTCACCGCAGTGTATATATAGTCAACTTAGTCACCTCAGTTTATATAGTCAGCTTAGTCACCGCAGTGTCTATATAGTCAGCTTAGTCACCACCGCAGCTTCTATAGTCAGCTTAGTCACCGCAGTGTCTATATAGTCAGCTTAGTCACCGCAGTGTCTATATAGTCAGCTTAGTCACCGCAGTTTCTATAGTCAGCTTAGTCACCGCAGTGTCCATATAGTCAGCTTAGTCACCGCAGTGTCTATATAGTCAGCTTAGTCACCGCAGTATCTATATTCAGCTTAGTCACCGCAGTGTCTATAGTCAGCTTAGTCACCGCAGTGTCTATATAGTCAGCTTAGTCACCGCAGTGTCTAGTCAGCTTAGTCACTGTAGTGTCTATATAGTCAGCTTAGTCACCGCAGTGTCCATATAGTCAGCTTAGTCACCGCAGTGTCTATATAGTCAGCTTAGTCACCGCAGTGTCTATAGTCAGCTTAGATACCGCAGTATCTATATAGTCAGCTTAGTCACCGCAGTGTCTATATAGTCAGCTTAGTCACCGCAGTGTCTATAGTCAGCTTAGAGACCGCAGTGTCTATAGTCAGCTTAGTCACCGCAGTGTCTATAGTCAGCTTAGAGACCGCAGTGTCTATATAGTCAGCTTAGTCACAGCAGTGTCTATATAGTCAGCTTAGTCACCGCAGTGTATATAGTCAGCTTAGTCACCGCAGTGTCTATATAGTCAGCTTAGTCACCGCAGTGTCTATAGTCAGCTTAGTCACCGCAGTGTCTATAGTCCGCTTAGTCACCGCAGTGTCTATATAGTCAGCTTAGTCACCGCAGTGTATGGTCAGCTTAGTCACCGCAGTGTCTATATAGTCAGCTTAGTCACCGCAGTGTCTATATAGTCAGCTTAGTCACCGCAGTGTCTATATAGTCAGCTTAGTCACCGCAGTGTCTATAGTCAGCTTAGAGACCGCAGTGTATATATATATAGTCAGCTTAGTCACCGCAGTGTCTATATAGTCAGCTTAGTCACCGCAGTGGCTATAGTCAGCTTAGAGACCGCAGTGTCTATAGTCAGCTTAGTCACCGCAGTGTCTATACAGTCAGCTTAGTCACCGCAGTGTCTATATAGTCAGCTTAGTCATCGCAGTGTCTATATAGTCAGCTTAGTCACCGCAGTGTCTATATAGTCAGCTTAGTCACCGCAGTGTCTATAGTCAGCTTAGTCACCGCAGTGTATATAGTCAGCTTAGACACCGCAGTGTCTATATAGTCAGCTTAGTCACCGCAGTGTCTATATAGTCAGCTTAGTCACCGCAGTGTCTATATAGTCTGCTTAGTCACCGCAGTGTCTATAGTCAGCTTAGTCACTGCAGTGTCTATATAGTCAGTTTAGTCACCGCAGTGTCTATAGTCAGCTTAGTCACCGCAGTGTCTATATAGTCAGGTTAGTCACCGCAGTGTCTATAGTCAGCTTAGTCACCGCATTGTCTATAGTCAGCTTAGTCACCGCAGTGTATATATAGTCAGCTTAGTCACCGCAGTGTCTATATAGTCAGCTTATTCACCGCAGTGTCTATATAGTCAGCTTGGTCACCGCAGTTTCTATAGTCAGCTAAGTCACCGCAGTGTCTATATAGTCAGCTTAGTCACCGCAGTGTCTATAGTCAGCTTAGTCACCGCAGTGTCTATATAGTCAGCTTAGTCACCGCAGTATCTATATAGTCAGCTTAGTCACCGCAGTGTCTATATAGTCAGCTTGGTCACCGCAGTTTCTATAGTCAGCTTAGTCACCGCAGTATCTATATAGTCAGCTTAGTCACCGCAGTGTATATATTCAGCTTAGTCACCGCAGTGTCTATATAGTCAGCTTAGTCACCGCAGTCTCTATAGTCAGCTTAGTCACCGCAGAGTCTATAGTCAGCTTAGAGACCGCAGTGTCTATAAAGTCAGCTTAATCACCGCAGTGTCTATAGTCAGCTTAGTCACCGCAGTGTCTATAGTCAGCTTAGTCACGGCAGTGTCTATATAGTCAGCTTAGTCACCGCAGTGTCTATATAGTCAGCTTAGTCACCGCAGTGTCTATATAGTCAGCTTAGTCACCGCAGTGTATATAGTCAGCTTAGTCACCGCAGTATCTATATAGTCAGCTTAGTCACCGCAGTGTATATATAGTCAGCTTAGTCACCGCAGTGACTATATAGTCAGCTTAGTCACCGCAGTGTCTATAGTCAGCTTAGTCACCGCAGTGTCTAGTCAGCTTAGTCACCGCAGTGTCTATAGTCAGCTTAGTCACCGCAGTGTCTAGTCAGCTTAGTCACCGCAGTGTCTATATAGTCAGCTTAGTCACCGCAGTGTCTATATAGTCAGCTTAGTCACCACAGTGACGATATAGTCAGCTTAGTCACCGCAGTGTCTATAGTCAGCTTAGTCACCGCAGTGTCTATATAGTCAGATTAGTCACCGCAGTGTCTATAGTCAGCTTAGTCACTGCAGTGTCTATATAGTAAGCTTAGCCACGGCAGTGTCTATATAGTCTGCTTAGTCACCGCAGTGTATATATAGTCAGCTTAGTCACCGCCGTGTCTATATAGTTAGCTTAGTCACCGCAGTGTCTATTTAGTCAGCTTAGTCACCGCGGTGTCTATATAGTCAGCTTAGTCACCACAGTGTATATATAGTCAGCTTAGTCACCGCAGTGACTATATAGTCAGCTTAGTCACCGCAGTGTCTATAGTCAGCTTAGTCACCGCAGTGTCTATAGTCAGCTTAGTCACCGCAGTGTCTATATAGTCAACTTAGTCACCGCAGTGTCTATATAGTCAGCTTAGTCACCGCAGTGTCTATAGTCAGCTTAGTCACCGCAGTGTCTATATAGTCAGCTTAGTCACCGCAGTGTTTATAGTCAGCTTAGTCACCGCAGTGTCTATATTCAGCTTAGTCACCGCAGTGTCTATATAGTCAGCTTAGTCACCGCAGTCTCTATAGTCAGTTTAGTCACCGCAGAGTCTATAGTCAGCTTAGAGACCGCAGTGTCTATAAAGTCAGCTTAGTCACCGCAGTGTCTATATAGTCAGCTTAGTCACCGCAGTTTCTATAGTCAGCTTAGTCACCGCAGTGTCTATATAGTCAGCTTAGTCACGGCAGTGTCTATATAGTCAGCTTAGTCACCGCAGATTCTATAGTCAGCTTAGTCACCGCAGTGTCCATATAGTCAGCTTAGTCACCACAGTATCTATATTCAGCTTAGTCACCGCAGTGTCTATAGTCAGCTTAGTCACCGCAGTGTCTATATAGTCAGCTTAGTCACCGCAGTGTCTATAGTCAGCTTAGTCACTGCAGTGTCTATATAGTCAGCTTAGTCACCGCAGTGTCCATATAGTCAGCTTAGTCACCGCAGTGTCTATATATTCAGCTTAGTCACCGCAGTGTCTATAGTCAGCTTAGATACCGCAGTATCTATATAGTCAGCTTAGTCACCGCAGTGTCTATATAGTCAGCTTAGTCACCGCAGTGTCTATAGTCAGCTTAGAGACCGCAGTGTCTATAGTCAGCTTAGTCACCGCAGTGTCTATAGTCAGCTTAGAGACCGCAGTGTCTATATAGTCAGCTTAGTCACCGCAGTGTCTATATAGTCAGCTTATTCACCGCAGTGTATATAGTCAGCTTAGTCACCGCAGTGGCTATATAGTCAGCTTAGTCACCGCAGTGTCTAGTCAGCTTAGTCACCGCAGTGTCTATAGTCCGCTTAGCCACCACAGTGTCTATATAGTCAGCTTAGTCACCGCAGGTATAGTCAGCTTAGTCACCGCAGTGTCTATATAGTCAGCTTAGTCACCGCAGTGTCTATATAGTCAGCTTAGTCACCGCAGTGTCTATATAGTCAGCTTGGCCACCGCAGTTTCTATAGTCAGCTAAGTCACCGCAGTGTCTATATAGTCAGCTTAGTCACCGCAGTGTCTATAGTCAGCTTAGTCACCGCAGTGTATATAGTCATCTTAGTCGTCGCAGTGTCTATATAGTCAGCTTAGTCACCGCAGTATCTATATAGTCAGCTTAGTCACCGCAGTGTCTATATAGTCAGCTTGGTCACCGCAGTTTCTATAGTCAGCTTAGTCACCGCAGTATCTATATAGTCAGCTTAGTCACCGCAGTGTCTATATTCAGCTTAGTCACCGCAGTGTCTATATAGTCAGCTTAGTCACCGCAGTCTATAGTCAGCTTAGTCACCGCAGAGTCTATAGTCAGCTTAGAGACCGCAGTGTCTATAAAGTCAGCTTAATCACCGCAGTGTCTATAGTCAGCTTAGTCACCGCAGTGTCTATAGTCAGCTTAGTCACGGCAGTGTCTATATAGTCAGCTTAGTCACGGCAGTGTCTATATAGTCAGCTTAGTCACCGCTGTGTCTATATAGTCAGCTTAGTCACCGCAGTGTCTATATAGTCAGCTTAGTCACCGCAGTGTCTATATAGTCAGCTTAGTCACCGCAGTGTATATATAGTCAGCTTAGTCACCGCAGTGACTATATAGTCAGCTTAGTCACCGCAGTGTCTAGTCAGCTTAGTCACCGCAGTGTCTAGTCAGCTTAGTCACCGCAGTGTCTATAGTCAGCTTAGTCACCGCAGTGTCTAGTCAGCTTAGTCACCGCAGTGTCTATATAGTCAGCTTAGTCACCGCAGTGTCTATATAGTCAGCTTAGTCACCACAGTGACGATATAGTCAGCTTAGTCACCGCAGTGTCTATAGTCAGCTTAGTCACCGCAGTGTCTATAGTCAGCTTAGTCACCGCAGTGTCTATAGTCAGCTTAGAGACCGCAGTGTCTATAGTCAGCTTAGTCACCGCAGTGTCTATATAGTCAGATTTAGTCACCGCAGTGTCTATAGTCAGCTTAGTCACTGCAGTGTCTATATAGTCAGCTTAGCCACGGCAGTGTCTATATAGTCTGCTTAGTCACCGCAGTGTATATATAGTCAGCTTAGTCACCGCCGTGTCTATATAGTTAGCTTAGTCACCGCAGTGTCTATTTAGTCAGCTTAGTCACCGCGGTGTCTATATAGTCAGCTTAGTCACCGCAGTGTATATATAGTCAGCTTAGTCACCGCAGTGACTATATAGTCAGCTTAGTCACCGCAGTGTCTATAGTCAGCTTAGTCACCGCAGTGTCTATAGTCAGCTTAGTCACCGCAGTGTATATATATAGTCAACTTAGTCACCGCAGTGTCTATATAGTCAGCTTAGTCACCGCAGTGTCTATAGTCAGCTTAGTCACCGCAGTGTCTATATAGTCAGCTTAGTCACCGCAGTGTTTATAGTCAGCTTAGTCACCGCAGTGTCTATATTCAGCTTAGTCACCGCAGTGTCTATATAGTCAGCTTAGTGACCGCAGTCTCTATAGTCAGCTTAGTCACCGCAGAGTCTATAGTCAGCTTAGAGACTGCAGTGTCTATAAAGTCAGCTTAGTCACCGCAGTGTCTATAGTCAGCTTAGTCACCGCAGTGTCTATAGTCAGCTTAGTCACGGCCGTGTCTATATAGTCAGCTTAGTCACCGCAGTGTCTATATAGTCAGCTTAATCACCGCAGTGTCTATATAGTCAGCTTAGTCACCGCAGTGTCTATATAGTCAGCTTAGTCACCGCAGTGTCTATATAGTCAGCTTAGTCACCGCAGTATATATATATATATATATATATATATATATATATAGTCAGCTTAGTCACTGCAGTGACTATATAGTCAGCTTAGTCACCGCAGTGTCTATAGTCAGCTTAGTCACCGCAGTGTCTAGTCAGCTTAGTCACCGCAGTGTCTATAGTCAGCTTAGTCACCACAGTGTCTAGTCAGCTTAGTCACCGCAGTGTCTATATAGTAAGCTTAGTCACCGCAGTGTCTATATAGTCAGCTTAGTCACCACAGTGACGATATAGTCAGCTTAGTCACCGCAGTGTCTATAGTCAGTTTAGTCACCGCAGTGTCTATAGTCAGCTTAGTCACCGCAGTGTCTATAGTCAGCTTAGAGACCGCAGTGTATATAGTCAGCTTAGTCACCGCAGTGTCTATATAGTCAGATGAGTCACCGCAGTGTCTATAGTCAGCTTAGTCACTGCAGTGTCTATATAGTCAGCTTAGCCACGGCAGTGTCTATATAGTCAGCTTAGTCACCGCAGTGTATATATAGTCAGCTTAGTCACCGTCGTGTCTATATAGTTAGCTTAGTCACCGCAGTGTCTATTTAGTCAGCTTAGTCACCGCGGTGTCTATATAGTCAGCTTAGTCACCGCAGTGTATATACAGTCAGCTTAGTCACCGCAGTGACTATATAGTCAGCTTAGTCACCGCAGTGTCTATATTGTATTGTATAATAACGAACAATCCACACGAATGTGATTTGTACAGTTCTGAGTCAAAAAGGGATACACATGGGATAAGACATGACATAGTAAAACATGCGCACCTATATACACATACGTCCACACCGAAATCGAAACAAAATCAGACATTTGCTGACAGGAGTCGGCGCTTCAGCTGTCTCTTAAATTGTCTGACAGACATATCGTTGAACTCGCGTGGCAGCTCGTGCATGCCAAGCGCAGCGCGGTAGGCGAAGCGCCTCTTGCCAGTCTCCGTCCTAACCCGCGGTAGGAATAGGAGCCGGTCCTGCCTAGTGGGCCGCGAGTGGGCAGGCCAGTCACAGTGGGTGACGAATATCTCGGCGAGACTCTCCGGCTCAGCGGTGCGGCGGACTTTGTGGAGAAGGCAGAGGGTTTGGTAGAGGACGAGGTTGGGAGCATCCAGCCACCCCAGCGCATCACGCACACCAGAAACGCGGTCGTGCTTGCGTTTTCCGGAAACGACTCGGGCAGCGAAGTTGATGAGCTTCTGAATGCGGTGAAGGTTTTTGGCGGAGCCGCTGCCGTACACGACCAGGCAGTAACGGATGTGTGAGACCATGAGGGAGGTGACGATTTCGGGGATGATTTCTGGAGGGAGGAAATGGCGGATGTGGGATAGGCTGACTAGGATTCCGCAGCACTTGCGAGAGAGGGTGGACACATGAGCGTCCCAGGTGAGGTTTTGATCAAAGACGACGCCAAGGTTGCGTGCCTCGGAACGGGGGGCCAAAGAAGTATCGCGAAATTTGATGGTGAATTGAGGAAGGGAGCGCAAATTTTGTCGTGTGCCGATGGTAAGGAGTTCGAACTTCGTTACGTTAACTTTAAGACCATTGCAAAGAAAGTAATCTCCGAGAGCAGAGAGAGCCAACTCCATGCGAGCGATAAGCGCAGGCAAGCAAGATGTTGGTTCCGAAATCATGACCTGAGTATCATCGGCGTATTGCACCACAAGCGCATCAGCCGCATGAAGACTCAGGTCATTTGCAAACGCGCAGAAAAGAATGGGGCCGAGAGATGAGCCCTGCAAGACTCCTTGCTGTATGGAACGCGGTGCAGAAATCTTAACCTTGCCATCAGAGCCAGTGAAGCTAACACTCTGTGTGACCGTGCAAGTAATTTTGGAACCATGAAGTATCTATATTGAGGGTCTGAAGTTTTTCTAGAAGTTTACCGTGGTGAATAACGTCAAAGCATTTGCTAAGGTCAATTAAGCAAAGAAGCGAGATTTTGCCTGAGTCCATGGCCGAAAGCATATGGTCACTGATACAGGTGAGCGCCGTCTCTGTTGAGTGTCGCGGGCGGAAACCGTGTTGGGTAGGAGCAAGAAGATGGTTGGATGAAAGGTAATAGTAGAGCTGGCGTTGGACTGCTCGCTCTGCTATCTTGGCGATAACCGGATGTATTGAAATGGGACGAAAGTTGGATGGATTTGAAGGGTCGCCGGTTTTATGGATGGGGTACACCAGGGAGTGTTTCCAGGAGGATGGTACGTCGTTGGTCGTGATGCAGGAGTTGACGAGGAAAAGAAGGACGTGACCTATGGAGTTAAAGGCGAGCTTCAGGAGGCGGATGCAAAGTCCGTCAGCGCCGCGAGCCGGGGAGTTTCGCATACTAGAAATAATTCGGTGAAGGGCACTGAGACTAACAGGATGCAGCGAGAACGAACACGCACCCACTCTCGGCAAGCGAGTGGGGAGCGAAGGGGGCGGGCCCTGTGCCCCCAGCTCGGCAGCTACGCTAGGACCGACATTGACAAAGAATTCGTTCATGTCATCCGCTGAGGTAGCTGGCAGCACCTGAGCGCTGAACCGCTTGCTGCCCACCAAGTCCCGGGCAGACTTCCAGAAGCTGGCTCTACCCTGTTCCAAAATGCGGGCGCCAAGGTACCGCCGCCGGTCGGCTCTGAATGCAGCTCGTGCAAGACGATTTGCTGTGCGGTACTGCTCTAAGCCATGACCTGACACTCTCAGTGTCTGTGCTCGCTGCAAAATCAGAAGCCGGGTACTGTCGGATATCAGTAGGCGGTCGGATTTCGCACGGTTATTGATTTCACTGGTGCATAGTGCGAAACAACAGGATTTATACCCTCGAGAAAGGCGGACCAAGCATCGGAGACAAGCATATATATATAGTCAGCTTAGTCACCGCAGTGTCTATAGTCAGCTTAGTCACCGCAGTGTCTATAGTCAGCTTAGAGACCGCAGTGTCTATAGTCAGCTTAGTCACCGCAGTGTCTATATAGTCAGCTTAGTGACCGCAGTGTCTATATAGTCAGCTTAGTCACAGCAGTGTCTATAGTCAGCTTAGTCACCGCAGTGTCTATATAGTCAGCTTAGTCACCGCAGTATTTATAGTCAGCTTAGTCACCGCAGTGGCTATATAGTCAGCTTAGTCACCGCAGTGTCTACAGTCAGCTTAGTCACCGCAGTGTCTATATAGTCAGCTTAGTCACCGCAGTGTCTATAGTCAGCTTAGTCACCGCAGTGTATATATAGTCAGCTTAGTCACCGCAGTGTCTATATAGTCAGCTTAGTCACTGCAGTGTCTATATAGTCAGCTTAGTCACCGCAGTGTCTATATAGTCAGCTTAGTCACCGCAGAGTCTATATAGTCAGCTTAGTCACCGCAGTGTCTATAGTCAGCTTAGTCACCGCAGTGTCTATAGTCAGCTTAGAGACCGCAGTGTCTATATAGTCAGCTTAGTCACCGCAGTGTCTATATTCAGCTTAGTCACCGCAGTTTCTATATAGTCAGCTTAGTCACCGCAGTGTCTATATAGTCAGCTTAGTCACCGCAGTGTCTATATAGCCAGCTTAGTCACCGCAGTTTCTATATAGTCAGCTTAGTCACCGCAGTGTCTATATAGTCAGCTTAGTCACCGCAGTGTCTATAGTCAGCTTAGTCACCGCAGTGTCTATAGTCAGCTTATTCACCGCAGTGTCTATAGTCAGCTTAGTCACTGCAGTGTCTATATAGTCAGTTTAGTCACCGCAGTGTCTATAGTCAGCTTAGTCACCGCAGTGCATATATAGTCAGTTTAGTCACCGCAGTGTATATATAGTCAGCTTAGTCACCGCAGTGTCTATATAGTCAGCTTAGAGACCGCAGTGTCTATATAGTCAGCTTAGTCACCGCAGTGTCTATAGTCAGCTTAGTCACCGCAGTGTCTATATAGTCAGCTTAAAGACCGCAGTGTCTATATAGTCAGCTTAGTCACCACAGTGTCTATATAGTCAGCTTAGTCACCGCAGTGTCTATATAGTCAGCTTAGTCACCGCAGTTTCTATATAGTCAGATTAGTCACCGCAGTGTCTATATAGTCAGCTTAGTCACCGCAGTGTATATTAGTCACCTTAATCACCGCAGTGTCCATATAGTCAGCTTAGTCACCGCAGTGTCTATATAGTCAGCTTAGTCACCGCAGTGTCTGTAGTCAGCTTAGTCACCGCAGTGTCTATATAGTCAGCTTAGTCACCGCAGTGTCTATAGTCAGCTTAGTCACCGCAGTGTCTATAGTCAGCTGAGTCACCACAGTTTCTATATAGTCAGCTTAGTCACCGCAGTGTATATAGTCAGCTTAGTCACCGCAGTGTCTATAGTCAGCTTAGTCACCGCAGTGTCTATAGTCAGTTTAGTCACCGCAGTTTCTATAGTCAGCTTAGTCACCGCAGTGTCTATAGTCAGTTTAATCACCGCAGTTTCTATAGTCAGCTTAGTCACCGCAGTGTCTATATAGTCAGCTTAGTCACCGCAGTGTCTATATAGTCAGCTTAGTCACCGCAGTTTCTATATAGTCAGATTAGTCACCGCAGTGTCTATATAGTCAGCTTAGTCACCGCAGTGTATATTAGTCAGCTTAATCACCGCAGTGTCTATATAGTCAGCTTAGTCACCACAGTGTCTATAGTCAGCTTAGTCACCGCAGTGTCTATATAGTCAGCTTAGTCACCGCAGTTTCTATATAGTCAGCTTAGTCACCGCAGTTTCTATAGTCAGCTTAGTCACCGCAGTGTCTATATAGTCAGCTTAGTCACCGCAGTGTCTATATAGTCAGCTTAGAGACCGCAGTGTATATAGTCAGCTTAGTCACCACAGTGTCTATAGTCAGCTTAGTCACCACAGTGTCTATATAGTCAGCTTAGTCACCGCAGTGTCTATATAGCCAGCTTAGTCACCGCAGTGTCTATATAGTCAGCTTAGTCACCGCAGTTTCTATAGTCAGCTTATTCACCGCAATGTCTATATAGTCAGCCTAGTCACCGCAGTATCTATATAGTCAGTTTGGTCACCACAGTGTCTATAGTCAGCGTAGTCACCGCAGTGTCTATATAGTCAGCTTAGTCACCGCAGTGTCTATATAGTCAGCTTAGTCACCGCAGTGTCTATATAGTCAGCTTAGTCACCGCAGTTTTCTTTAGTCAGCTTAGTCACCGCAGTGTCTATATAGTCAGCTTAGTCACCTTAGTGTCTATATAGTCAGCTTAGTCACCGCAGTTTCTATGGTCAGCTTAGTCACCGCAGTGTCTATATAGTCAGCTTAGTCACCGCAGTGTCTATAGTCAGCTTAGTCACCGCAGTGTCTATATAGTCAGCTTAGTCACTGCAGTGTCTATATAGTCAGCTTAGTCACCGCAGTGCCTATATAGTCAGCTTAGTCACCACAGTGTCTATATAGTCAGCTTAGTCACCGCAGTGTCTATAGTCAGCTTAGTCACCGCAGTGTCTATAGTCAGCTTAGTCACCGCAGTGTCTATATAGTCAGCTTAGTCACCGCAGTGTCTATATAGTCAGCTTAGTCACCGCAGTGTCTATATAGTCAGCTTAGTCACCGCAGTGTCTATATAGTCAGCTTAGTCATCGCAGTGTCTATAGTCAGCTTAGTCACCGGTGTCTATATAGTGAGCTTAGTCACCGAAGTGTCTATAGTCAGCTTAGTCGCCGCCGTGTCTATATAGTCATCTTAGTCACCGCAGTGTCTATAGTCAGCTTAGTCACCGCAGTGTCTATATAGTCAGCTTAGTCACCGCAGTGTCTATAGTCAGCTTAGTCACCAAGTGTCTATATATTCAGCTTAGTCACCGCAGTGTCTATATAGTCAGCTTAGTCACCGCAGTGTCTATATAGTCAGCTCAGTCACCGCAGTGTCTATAGTCACCTTAGTCACCGCATTGTCTATATAGTCAGCTTAGTCACCGCAGTGTCTATAGTCAGCTTAGTCACCGCAGTGTCTATATAGTCAGCTTAGTCACCGCAGTGTCTATAGTCAGCTTAGTCACCGCAGTGTCTATAGTCAGCTTAGTCACTGCAGTGTCTATAGTCAGCTGAGTCACTGCAGTGGCTATATAGTCAGCTTAGTCACCGCATTGTCTATAGTCAGCTTAGTCACCGCAGTGTCTATAGTCAGCTTAGTCACCGCAGTGTCTATATATTCAGCTTAGTCACCGCAGTGTCTATATAGCCAGCTTAGTCACCGCAGTGTCTATAGTCAGCTTAGTCACCGCAGTGTCTATAGTCAGCTTAGTCACCGCAGTGTCCATAGTCAGCTTAGTCACCACAGTTTCTATATAGTCAGCTTAGTCACCGCAGTGTCTATATAGTCAGCTTAGTCACCGCAGTTTCTATATAGTCAGCTTAGTCACCGCAGTGTATATATAGTCAGCTTAGTCACCGCAGTGTCTATATAGTCAGCTTAGTCACCGCAGTGTCTATAGTCAGCTTAGTCACCGCAGTGTCTATATAGTCAGCTTAGTCACCGCAGTGTCTATAGTCAGCTTAGTCACCGCAGTGTCTATAGTCAGCTTAGTCACCACAGTGTCTATATAGTCAGCTTAGTCACCGCAGTGTCTATAGTCAGCTTAGTCACTGCTGTGTCTATATAGTCAGCTTGTTCACCGCAGTGTCGATATAGTCAGCTTAGTCACCCCAGTGTCTATATAGTCATCTTAGTCACCGCAGTTTCTATATAGTCAGCTTAGTCACCGCAGTGTCTATATAGTCAGCTTAGTCACCGCAATGTCTATATAGCCAGCTTAGTCACCGCAGTGTCTATAGTCAGCTTAGTCACCGCAGTGTCTATATAGTCAGCTTAGTCACCGCAGTGTCTATAGTCAGCTTAGTCACCGCAGTGCCCATAGTCAGCTTAGTCACCACAGTTTCTATATAGTCAGCTTAGTCACCGCAGTGTATATAGTCAGCTTAGTCACCGCAGTGTCTATAGTCAGCTTAGTCACCGCAGTGTCTATAGTCAGTTTAGTCACCGCAGTTTCTATAGTCAGCTTAGTCACCGCAGTGTCTATAGTCAGTTTAATCACCGCAGTTTCTATAGTCAGCTTAGTCACCGCAGTGTCTATATAGTCAGCTTAGTCACCGCAGTGTCTATAGTCAGCTTAGTCACCGCAGTTTCTATAGTCAGCTTAGTCACCGCAGTGTTTATATAGTCAGCTTAGTCACCGCAGTGTCTATATAGTCAGCTGCTTAGAGACAGTCCGCCACCGAGAACATCTCTAGAAGATATGACATGAGTGATCTGATGCGAGCTAGAACATGTGATCCAGCTTAGTATATTTGGCAAAATTGAGTTATTTCGCACACTTCCGTTTGGTTGCATGGCTCAGAACTCATTAGTTTGAACAGTAGTAGCTTCGGTCGTCTCCGAATCATTATTGAATGAATGAGCGTACAAGAATTAAGGAATGATTCTTGGTTTGCGAGCCATCCGTAATCGCTTCTACACCTTTGACCTCGGCAGCCGCCTCTTACCCGAACGCGCGCAGCACGAGCGTCTCGAGCGGTGATCGGGGGCTGGGTCGGTCTCCGTAGAACAAGCTCTCACAGACGAGTCGGCGGAAACAGCCCTGCACGTCCAGGTAGCTGGCCAGCTGATAACGGGGAGGGGGTCATCGCCGGACAATACTGATACATACTGCACCGCTCAACAGACGGCGGAAACAGCCCTGCACGTCCAGGTAGCTGGTCAGCTGATAACGGGGAGGGGGTCATCGCCGGACAATACTGATACATACTGCACCGCTCAACAGACGGCGGAAACAGCCCTGCACGTCCAGGTAGCTGGCCAGCTGATAACGGGGGGGGGGGGGGGTTAACGCCGGACAATACTGATACATACTGCACCGCTCAACAGACGGCGGAAACAGCCCTGCACGTCCAGGTAGCTGGCCAGCTGATAACGGGGGGGGGGGGGGTCATCGCCGGACAATACTGATACATACTGCACCGCTAAACAGACGGCGGAAACAGCCCTGCACGTCCAGGTAGCTGGCCAGCTGATAACGGGGGGGGGGGGGGGTAACGGGGGTTGGTCATCACCGGGCAGAACTGACATACTGCGCACGGTTCGTTGGAAGGGTTCGGAGGTGTCAAACTACGGGAGATGCAATGCAACATTCAAAAGCTGAGCTCACGCGGAATTCAGCGATGTATTTTTTTCGAAAATCCATCGAGGGCCTTTTTTAATCGACATTTTGTCCGAAATCGCGCCGCTTTCGTTTAATGGCCATGGCTATCGCGTATGGTATGGCAAAAATGCAAACCATGATGACATGTCTACCGATTCGTCATGCTCTGCACGTCTGCACGTCTGCACGTCTGCACGTCTGCATGCAAAATTGCCATTTTTCATTTTCCAAATCGATATTCCAAATAAATGTTAATGGTCATCTCTTGCATATGGTACTGCCACCGGTCATGGGTACACGGAACAGGATATCAACCAATGTGACACCAACGAAAAACGTGCAGCACACACATGCAAGTTTACTTTCCAAATCAGCTATATCCTGTTCACCTATCGATTTATCCGTGGCAGGATTTCCGACAGAGGTATGCGACGCTGTATATTCATGCCACCTTAAATATTATTGTTTACAAACTGATTTTCCGATATGGACCCATTATGTGTAGGTTCTCACAGCACGTATCGTGTTAGCGGTTTGTCTGATTGTCCTATCCCCAGCCGCCTGTTAGCAGCCTCCTCGACGTCACAGCAGACTACTGGCCACCTGAACAGCTCTGTGTGGTCTGACGTAACAGAGCCGCGCTGCTCGACACCCTCATTAAACCTCGCCCTACGGGAGCTTTTTTCACCTTCGCCCTACGGGGGGGGGGGGGGGGACCTGACGACCTTCCCCTGTTAACTTCCAAACCAAGCAACTTAGAACCAGCATGTTGCCTGTAGAGGAATCTAACAGTATGCGATTTTTAGGTTTCAGATCAACGGGTGACCTTCCAGGTCAAGTGAATGACCTCGGATTTACCACGTCCAGAACAGCGATTTTGCTCTTCAGAAAACCTCAAAATTAGAAATCGATAAATGTGAATAAAAAGGCATGTTCCTAGACCAGTTTTGGCTCAGAAATACAAAAAGGTAATTATTTGTTCGTATCTTGTCAAAAAAGTCAAAAAAACTATTTTTAAAAATGACGTCATCAGTTGCTTACACTTAGAGAACCATCACTCAGTCAGAAACGAAGATATGGCTTTGAAATTTGGTATGGGTATTGTTCATACTCAGTTCTCTCACATATATTCCGGTTTTTCTAATATCTTCGAAAATTTTGATTTCGTGGGGATTTTTTTAAATAAAATTAACCAATTTTATTTTATTTTAGGGGCCAAAAACCCATTTTTTCCCATATCCGAGATTGCCATTTGAAATAGAATGACATTTTGTATCTTTGGTGAATTGTGTTTGCAGTTTGCTTCAAAACTCTGTTTTCCACGATATTTCAAATATTTCTCATTTTTTACAAACATGACGTCATCAAAACATGATCATCTCCCAAACTACTTAACCAATTTCAATTAAATTTTTAAAGCATACGTATAATTCTTGTACACTTAACTACCAAAAATGTCAGAAAAAATGCACTGCATGTGTAAAAAGTTATTCAAGAAAAACCTCAGGGGGGGACTGTCAGGCGATAAATATCTAGGGAAAAACGATAAATATCTGAAAAACGGTAGAAAACAGAGTGTTAAAGGAAATGTCAAACCCAATTCACCAAAGATACAAAATGACATTCTCTTTAAAATGGCAATCTCGTATTTGCAAAATTTTGGGTTTTTGACCCCTAAAAAAATGGGGAAAATCCCCACAAAATCACAATTTTCAAAGATATCGGAAAAACCGGAATATATGTGAGATAACTGAGTATGGACAATACTCATACCAAATTGCAAAGTAATATCTTCATTTTTGACTGAATGATTGCTCCCTAAGTGTAAGAAACTGATGACGTCATTTTTTTAATAACTTCTTTTGACTTTTTTTGACAAGATATGAACAAATAATTACCTTTTCTGTATTTCTGAGCCAAAGCTGGTCTAGGAACATGCCTTTTTATTTACATTTATAAATTTCTAATTTTTAGGTTTTTTGAAGAGCAAAATCGCTGTTCTGGACGTGGTAAAACCGAGGTCATTCACTTGACCTGGAAAGTCATCCGTTGACCTGAAACCTAAAAATTGCATACTGCTAGACTCCTCTCATGACAGCCAACATTTTAGTTCTTACCGCATTGCTCTAAGTTGCTTAGTTTATAAGTTAACATGGGGGCCTGCCAGCCCCCACGTAGGGCGAAGGTGAAAAAGGCTCCCGTAGGGCGAGGGACCTATTCCCTGCAGAGGGGCAGATTCTGCCCCCCGTGGTGTTTTACTTACCGCTTCTAAACTGTTATGCCTAGCGTCTTGAAACTTTGTGACGTTCCCTAACTTTGAATGGCGCGTGTCGTGTAAAAAATTTTAGAGAAAAAATCGGCCCAGCAGAGGCAGTGCCAGGCTTCTGTTTTGGGGAGGGTGTTACGAATGCGGTTGTGCGGCGCATACTTCCTTCGTAGTTTGCGGTGCAATAAATGCGTCAGAAAATTGTCCATGCAATATGCATCATACATACCTGGATTCTACATGTTTGTTGTCAGAGGCGCACTCAGGTACAAAAAAATAGGAGGCGATACCATACCTCAAATTAGGTCCAACTTCAAATTAGTAAGATGATAAAATCGTTACTCGCATGGTGCCCCTCACGTTGTTTTCCTGGATCCGCCAATGCGCAATATATTACATTTAACAAATTACAGCAAGTAATCCCCACATGTGTCGTTCATGTCGTCCCAAACAATCACGAACAGCACAAATTTGTTATCAGAAAATGCCCCCCATTTTACATCCCCTGAATACGCCTATGATTTTTGAGTTTGGTGTTTATCTTTTCGTATATTGAAGACCAGTGCATTGGAAGCTCAAAAACGTTTGGGGCATACAAATCGGCCAAACCACATGGCCGCAATGACCTTTCAAAAAACACCCAACATTTTCGGATTTTTTGCCCCCTGTCCCCCATTTCTGAACATAACAAAAAATCGGATCCTTTAAAGAAATATCTTGTCATGACGAATCGAATGGCGTTTTCGCCATGAAATCGACCGAGCGATTCTCGAGATCTCTGGGGGGCGGGGGGCAAAATCTGACCCCCGCAGGTTAACGTAATTTTGGCCACCCGCAGGATAGGGTTCAACCAGCTGACAGGTACCCAGCACTGGCCGGGTGGCCGTGCCGACAGCATGCCTTCCTGTCGGGAGCGTTCGTCGTCCTGCACGCTATGGAGGCCGGCGGCCGAGTTCAGGATGTTGTTCGTCACCCGAACATCACATGGGGCCGGACACATACAGCCGAATCGCCGAAACTACGGACCACCTGGGGTCGGACACATACAGACGAATCGCCGAAACTACGAACCACCTGGGGCCGGACACATACAGCCGAATCGCCGAAACTACGGACCACCTGGGGCCGGACACACACAGACGAATCGCCGAAACTACGGACCACATGGGGCCGGTCACATACAGACGAATCGACGAAACTACGGACCACCTGGGGCCGGACACATACATACGAATCGCCGAAACTACGGACCAGTCCGGTCAAACGGGTAATAATGCAAGTTTGGTCCCTAAGACCCGTCATTTCCCTGAGCTTCCGAAGTCCGCTCCAACACCTTGCCACACAGCTCAAAGCCAATCCCGACACAAGATGGTTCCATAAAGCAACGGAAGGTCGTAAATAATAAGTCAGCGTGATAGCATAGCATGTTGCCAGTGTAACACAAACAAGCTAATTCGTCGCGTGAGGCTCCATTGATTATTGACATATGTTCACCTGAAATAAAATATGCCCTCATGGTATATCGGTAAATGCCGAGAATAAAATCACGATGGCTGTCGGCCTCACCCAAGAGCACGTAATAACACGCAAATGGGTTTATGACGATAATTTATGCAGGGGCGGCAGAATAAAAACAGTCGATATGGAGTTATTTGATAATGTTTGATAAGAGTTAGGGAACGTTTAGCAACTTGGTCATTGTAAAAAGTTGTTCAAATTGATCATTTGTGCTAATAATATATTATTTTAATTAAAAAAAAAACGATCAATTCTAACGAAACTACGAAACCTGCCGAACTCTGATACTTTCCTAGCCAGACTCAGACAGACCTTTCCGGAAAGATTACCTGCTAACTGCATCATTTTCACTATGGATGTCTGTAACCTGTATGGATCTATCCCCATACAGGAAGGGATAGATTCTGTCATGACCTTGATCCGCGATAATATCGCTAAAATCGACCTGTTTGGCCTTGCGCTATCTGATTTCAACAAACTTATGACACATGTACTTACTAACAATTACCTCAGATTCGGACAAGATTACTTTAAGCAAATGCCTCAACGCCTCTGTCAACTTGTGAAATCCACTTTTTGTGAATTTGAAAAGTGAATTTCTTAAGCTCGAATACCAAAATAAGGTCACCGACCCAAATACGCGGATAAAACAAATTGGGGGTGCTTTTTGGCTACAAGAAGATTCCTCCAACACGGAGAGAGGCTGGATCCGCCAGTGAGCCGGTCACCATGTGAAAAAAAGATGTGCGTCACAGGGATGGACAGAAGGGTAAAATTTCCTCCCCTCAACCTGCGAATGGGCATCCGTGATGATATTTGAATCCGGTGATGTTGCAGTGACAAAGGTGTACTTTGTTTAGTTTGTATTAACCCGCGCCGTGCCGGTGCCCGGCGTCACCTTCGCCGTACCGGGGGGAGGGAAGGGGGGTGTTTAGACACCACCCCCCTCTAACTCGAAAACTAAAAAAGATAGGAAGACGAAGGAAAAGGCGTTCGAAAGCCCTCGACAAGCACATTCGAAAGTACTCGTTTTTTTCTTCTTCCTAAAGCCAATATTGAGGTCAACAGTAGTCATCAAAGGTCAAGTTTTCTAGTTTTAGGTCTTCGCTCCAGGAACTCCCAGATACCACAGGAACTATGATAGCTATGAACAAACAGAAAAGAGCAATTGAAAGCTCCTGAACAATTCAATCGACAACACATCCTCAGATTTAAGCTCAGGTCAATATTTGAGACTGCAGAGGCCACAGCTCATCAAATGTCAAAAAGGATAATTTGTACATTTTTTTGACGAATAGCTTTTTATCTAATAATGACAAGGCAACAGTATTGATGCCATCTTGTTTGTCTCTTCAAGGCGCTTCTATTCATATTAGTGTTGACCAGGTTAGGTCAACTGAAAACTTTGACCTCAGGTCAAGGTCAAGTGGTAACCCAAGTAGGTCATGTTGCATATGGGAAGACGTGCTTCGACGAGACAAACACATTGGTGTCGGTTTCACTTCTCTATCGTCATTATGTCGAAAGTTGTTGAAATGCAACTGTTGGTGACCTCGGATGACCTCGGCTGACCCTGTAGGGGTCACTCAACAAAAATAGCACCTAGGTCATCAAGAATGGCCTATAATAACATGTTCCAGAAGGAATTATACTGATATATTGCGTATCTTTGGAAAGGGAAGCATTTGAATATTTCCCCATTGACTTATAATGGGGAGGTCACGAAATTGACCTGACCTTAGGTCACTGATATATATCTTTTTAATCCAAGATACACGAATTGTAGATATATATAACCGTATGAAATCCTGTAAGCGTAAAACCGATCATCCAAAAACTGTGACTGTGGTACGACCACAAGTTTTTGGAGGTGGGGTCAAGTGACCTGGTCTGGTGACCTGACCTGAGATGACCCGATATTTTGTTTTGTGTTGCATTATGTGGGAAATTGATGATCGAACAGCTGTGCCAAAAATGGCGGCTATTCCGCTATTATATTTAGCAATATATTTGTTTTGAACCCGGCACGGCGCGGGTTCAAAACAAATATATTGGAGGCTGGAGCTAAACATTAAGTGCCTGAAATCCGAGGTCAAACTCAAATTGGGGGTAGGCTGGGTTTCGGCGCAGCGGTTGGGCCCAGGGCCCTACCAATCATTTTCGTAAAACGACACCCCTGGCCAGTGTAACACAAACGAGCTAATTCGTCGCGTGAGGCTCCGTTGAATATTGACATATGTTCACCGGAAAGAAAATATACGCTCAAGGTATATCGGTAAATGCCGAGGATAAAAACACGATGGCTGTCGGCCTCACCCAAGAGAACGTAATAACATGCAAATGGATTTATGACGAAAATTTATGCAGGAGCGGCAGAATTAAAAAAGAGTAAATATGGAGTTATTTGATAATGTTTGATAAAGAGTTGGAGAACGTTTAGCAACTTGTTCATTGTAAAAAGTTGTCCAAAATGATCATTTGTGTTAATAATATATTCTTTTAATCAAAAGAAAAGCCGATCAATTCTAACGAAACTACGAAACCTGCCGAACTCTGATACTTTCCTAGCCAGACTCAGACAGACCTTTCCGGAAAGATTACCTGCTAACTGCATCATTTTCACTATGGATGTCTGTAACCTGTATGGATCTATCCCCATACAGGAAGGGATAGATTCTGTCACGACCTTGATCCGCGATAATATCGCTAAAATCGAACTGCTTGGCCTTTCGGTAGCTGATTTCAACAAACTTATGATACATGCACTTACCAACAATTACCTCAGATTGGGACAGAATTACTTTAAGCAAATCATGCCTCAACGCCTCTGTCAACTTGTGGAATGACATGCCTGAACGGTGCATGCCATTGCACAGGTTCTGTGAGCGGCATGAGGAACCCTCCCTCCCCGCAGGAAAAGACGCGACACAAAGGTGTCGCAGTACCATCACTCGTTGCATGTCAAACAATGGCTACTGCTGGAAAAGGGGAATGTCACAGGAACATGGTGGCCTCGATGATTGTGCCAGCAGCAGTGGGGCGGCGGCGGACCACAGGACTGCGGACGGCGGCTGGTGCGGGGCGGCGGCGCAGTTAAGGAGTCGCTTTAGTTGAGGTGCAGCGCCGCGCGGCGGACGGCCGACAGCGGACGGCTGCACACACGGCTCCATCATGGCGTCACGACGCATCGCCGCCACCCTCATCACAGTGAGTGTACATCGTGAGCCCTGGTCTTCACCGTGAGTGTCCATCGTGAGCCCTGGTCTTCACCGTGAGTGTCCATCGTGAGCCCTGGTCTTCACCGTGAGTGTCCATCGTGAGCCCTGGTCTTCACCGTGAGTATCTATCGTGAGCCCTGGTCTTCACCGTGAGTGTCCATCGTGAGCCCTGGTCTTCACCGTGAGTGTCCATCGTGAGCCTTGGTCTTCATCGTGAGTGTCCATCGTGAGCACTGGTCTTCACCGTGAGTGTACATCGTGAGTCCTGGTCTTCACCGTGAGTATCTGTCGTGAGCCCTGGTCTTCACCGTGAGTATCCATCGTGAGCCCTGATCTTCACCGTGAGTGTCCATCGTGAGCCCTGGTCTTCACCGTGAGTATCTATCGTGAGCCCTGGTCTTCACCGTGAGTATCTATCGTGAGCCCTGGTCTTCACCGTGAGTGTTCCATCGTGAGCCCTGGTCTTCACCGTGAGTATCCATCGTGAGCCCTGGTATTCACCGTGAGTATCCATCGTGAGCCCTGATCTTCACCGTTAGTGTCCATCGTGAGCTCTGGTCTTCATCGTGAGTATCCATCGTGAGCCCTGGTCGTCACCGTGAGTATCTATCGTGAGCCCTGGTCTTCACCGTGAGTATCCATCGTGAGCCCTGATCTTCACCGTGAGTGTCCATCGTGAGCCCTGGTCTTCACCGTGAGTATCCATCGTGAGCCCTGGTCTTCATCGTGAGTGTCCATCGTGAGTCCTGGTCGTCACCGTGAGTATCTATCGTGAGCCCTGGTCTTCACCGTGAGTGTACATCGTGAACCCTGTTCTTCACCGTGATTGTACATCGTGAGTCCTGGTCTTCGCCGTGAGTATCCATCGTGAGCCCTGGTCTTCACCGTGAGTATCTATCGTGAGCCCAGGTCTTCACCGTGAGTATCCATCGTGAGCCCTGGTCTTCATCGTGAGTATCTATCGTGAGTCCTGGTCTTCGCCGTGAGTGTCCATCGTGAGCCCTGGTCTTCACCGTGGGTATCCGACGTGAGCCCTGGTCTTCACCGTGAGTATCTATCGTGAGCCCTGGTCTTCACCGTGAGTGTACATCGTGAGCCCTGGTCTTCACCGTGAGTATCCATCGTGAGCCCTGGTCTTCACCGTGAGTGTCCATCGTGAGCCCTGGTCTTCATCGTGAGTATCCATCGTGAGTCCTGGTCTTCGCCGTGAGTGTCCATCGTGAGTCCTGGTCTTCACCGTGATTATCCATCGTGAGCCCTGGTCTTCACCGTGAGTATTCATCGTGAGCCCTGGTCTTCACCGTGAGTATCCATCGTGAGCCCTGGTCTTCATCGTGAGCATCTATCGTGAACCCTGGTCTTCACCGTGAGTGTCCATCGTGAGCCCTGGTCTTCATCGTGAGTATCTATCGTGAGTCCTGGGCTTCGCCGTGAGTGTCCATCGTGAGCCCTGGTCTTCACCGTGAGTATCTATCGTGAGCCCTGGTCTTCACCGTGAGTGTACATCGTGAGCCCTGGTCTTCACCGTGAGTATCCATCGTGAGCTCTGGTCTTCACCGTAAGTATCCATCGTGGGCCCTGGTCTTCATCGTGAGTATCTATCGTGAGTCCTGGTCTTCGCCGTGAGTGTCCATCGTAAGTCCTGGCCTTCACCGTGATTATCCATCGTGAGCCCTGGTCTTCACTGTGAGTATCCATCGTCAGCCCTGGTCTTCGTCGTGAGTATCCATCGTGAGACCTGGTTTTCACCGTAAGTGTACATCGTGAGCCCTGTTCTTCATCGTGAGTATCCATCGTGAGCCCTGATCTTTACCGTGAGTATCCATCGTGAGCCCTGGTATTCACCGTGAATGTCCATCGTGAGCCCTGGTCCTCACCGTGAGTATCCATCGTGAGCCCTGGTCTTCACCGTGAGTATCCATCGTGAGCCTTAGTCTTCATCGTGAGTATCCATCGGGAGCTCTGGTCATCGCCGTGAGTATCCATCGTGAGCCCTGGTCTTCACCGTGAGTATCCATTGTGAGCCCTGTTCTTCACCGTGAGTATACATCGTGAGCCCTGGTCTTCACCGTGAGTATCTATCGTGAGCCCTGGTCTTCACCGTGAGTATCCATCGTGAGCCCTGGTCTTCACCGTGAGTATATATCGTGAGCCCTGGTCTTCATCGTGAATATCCATCGTGAGCCCTGGTCTTCACCGTGATTGTCCATCGTGAGTCCTGTTCTTCATCGTCAGTTTCCATCGTGAGCCCTGGTCTTCACCGTGAGTATCCATCGTGAGCCCTGGTCTTCACCGTGAGTATCCATCGTCAGCCATGATCTTCACCGTGAGTATCTATCGTGAGCCCTGGTCTTCATCGTGAGTATCCATCGTGAGCCCTGGTCTTCACCGTGATTGTCCATCGTGAGTTGGGGTCTTCATCGAGAGTTTTTATCGTGAGCCCTGGTCTTCACCATGAGTGTCCATCGTGAGCCTTGGTCTTCACCGTGAGTATCCATCGTGAGCCCTGGTCTTCATCGTGAGTATCCATCGTGAGTCCTGACATCACCGTGAGGACCTAAAGTGAGCCCTGCTCACCGAGGGTGCATATTGTGAGCCCTGGTCTTCACCGTGAGTATCTATCGTGAGCCCTGCTCACCGGGGTACCTATTGTGAGCTCTGATCACTTCGAGGAAATGTGAGCCCTGGTCTTCACCGTGAAAACCGTGAGTCCCGACATCACCGTGAGCGCAAGGCGAATTGGCAGCCGAACAAAGACTCTAAATGTTCTCATAATGGCGTCAGCTTCGAATACCAAGGCGCGAAAACGCCAACTCCGGATATCATTTTAAGAAACTTGATCTCTGCCCAAAAGACCAATGTGTTGAGAACTAGAATATGCTGTGAATAATTGTCAAGACTGGGGTATTTCGAAAATGGCATATATGGCACAACTCATGTTCAGTTAAAAACAATGTGTTCTTCAGTTTACACTAGATCAAATGATTTTAAGGTAAAACATACATTTGAAGCGACATAGTTTTGGGTAGAGAAAGTAACTGAACTTTCAGAAAACCAACGTTACAAAGACTCGCCACCACGAGTAAGTATATTTCTTATACGAACGTAACCATAGCAATACACACACAGTCCATGCCAGTTCTCCGCAGCCCGGAACACCGCCACTCTTTACTGGTCACGGTTACAACCAGATAATCCCTGACAGTCAACAAGAGAACGATAGAGCCAAAAAGACAACGATCCATCTTCGAAATGGGACTGGGGTGGGGGGGGGGGGGGGGGCGACGTAACCTGGAACCCCGTGCGCTGGCCGTCATTTTTGACGCCCAGAAACGTCATGGTCAGAGCACCGTCTTCTGTAAACTGAAACTGATCTGGGGACATAACAAAACTAGACAGTATACCGGTACCAGCTTCGTACCTTCTAGCCAGAGACGCGATGTCGGACGGTCGCAACATCAGAGATAAAGCTAACAGAATAACCGATTTCAATCGAAGTTGCTTTATGGTCAGCTCCGCATTATCTGGCCACGACTGAAAAAGGCGGATGAAAGCCGAGACATCCATAACGGCTGACCGAGCCATCGGTGCACTCGTACCACCTTTCACGATCGCCTGCAACAACGTGGCGATGAATAGATCACGTGCAGTGTTAACTTTCCCAACCGCCTCATATAAGGCTGAAATGGCAGCAGAAACACACCGAACAGTCGAATGCGGCCTATCGGAGGAACCACAGCGGTGCATAAAGAAATCAGCCAGCACGGCGGAATCTTTTGGCGGGAAAGACACACCACGAACGTTGCAGAATGCGAAAAAAATCACCGATTTAACGATTATAATTTGCAGGCGTGCTGCTTGCCAAGCACAACTGCAAACAACTGGAAGCGGCATGAGACCAATCCCGCCAGTGGCGTACCAAGGATTTACTCCAGGAGGGGGCAATTTTTGCTCAGGGTGGGGGGGGGGGGCATCAAGTACCCCCACCAAAAAAACTCACCGGATTTGGCCCACTATATTTTTTTAAAGGGCATATTTTCACCATTTTTCTCTTTAAAAATCATTCATTTTTCGACCAAAGGGGGCACGTGTAGACCTTCAGGGGGGGGGGGGCAATTGCCCCGTTTACCCCCCCCCCCCCACTTGTGTACGCCTATGATCCCCGCGCACCTAGCTGTTCGCGCCAGATATTCTCCAGGCAAACAGCGTCCACCTGTGGTTTCGATGCGGCTCTATCTGCTTGTGCTCTGAGAGAGACAGGCACGAACGCGTCACGGGGGGGGGGGGGGGCAGCCGGAGCGGCGGCGTCGTGCACAGCCGTCGGAGGCGCGCCATCCACGGCTGGTAAATTTTACCCCCCCTCCCGTATTTTCTCAATAACTTGACAACTATGATAGATATCAAAGTGAAACTTACGGTAGCTTATGGTGTATCAATTCTACGTCTTCTGCCATTTTTTTTTAATAAAATTCGTGAAAATGTTTTCGTCATGTCATGTCATTTTTGGTGAAATTTTTAAATGTTTGAAAAATCGTAGAAAATAGAGTGTTGATGAAAATCGCAAATAGAAGGCGTCAAAAGAAAGGAAGTAACATTGTCTTTAAAATGGATATCTCGGATTTTCACAATTTTGGGTTTTTGACCCGAAAAATGCAAAAAAAAGAAGATTTTTTGGGAAGGATTTCCACAAAGTCTTTTTTGAAGATTTAAAAAAAAAACGGAAGATATATTAGAGAACTGAGTATCAACGATACTCAAACCAAATTAGAAAGCAATATATTTATTTTTGACTGACTTATAGCTCTCTAAGTATAAGTAACTCATGACGTCATTTTTTAATTGCGTTTTCTGGCTTTTACTGACCAGACAAATAAATGCCTCCACTGTATTTTTAAGACAAAACTAGTCTAGAAACATGCAACGGTTATCTAGATTTAAAAAAATCATATTTTGTCCTTATTGTGACCTGACCTTGACCTGAGCGCCATTATATGGGGTCAGGCTGTAAAAATGGCTGCTTCTATCGAATTCTACGTGTAAAATAAACCATACAACATGTGTCGCATGGCTTTCGTAAACCTGTGATCATTTGTGACCTGACCTTGACCTTGACATTTGCTTACAATTTCACCTTTACTCATGCGGGAAATGCATTATACATTCTGGAGCACTTTGTGAGATAATGGTTGCAATATAAGGCTTTGGATGGCAAGTATAGCCCAAAAACTAAAATACTTACATTTTGACATTTGACCTGACCGTGACCTGACATGTGACCTTATTTTAAGAATTTCGAGTATGCATTCGATTCTTCTCGTTGAGAGCCTGCGATCGCCGCATTGCGCGTCTCGCTGTGGTTATTGGTTCGGAAGATACGAGGGGGGTAAAATTTACCCCCCTCAGCGCCGCGCGTTCGGCTGGAGACCCCAGCGCCGCGCGGGATAACTGACCTATCGCGACTGCCGCGCCCCGGCGATGGTAACCGCCCGCTGAAGGTTTGACATCGCGCCGGGTGTGAAGGCAGCTAAATTGTGCTGCAGCGTCTTTGAAAGCTGAGCAGTGGAATCGTCGAACTGGTTAGAGACGATCAGGTTGGTATATTCTTCTTGGGGGTAGCGAATCTGCGCCAACGTCACCGTAGTGAGCTGATTATGCACTGGATGCACTGGAGCAGATGGAGCCCTGAAAGTACTGACACCGCGGCGGTTGACAGTACTTTCAGGGCCGTTTCCTGAAACATTGCGCACTTCTGAATGACTTGGAATCGCAGCAAGTCACCTTTCCCAATTCCGGCACGAGAGTCGCCAACGATCAGGTCCTGTGGAATTTTACCTTAGACACGCCATCACGTATCCATCGGAATTACACCTGTAGAGCTGTGTAGGATCCGTACTCAGCCCGTTCTGGGCGATCCCTGGGCTCACTGAGCTCAGCCTCGTCGGGGTGAGCAGATGGAGCCACGTGCCGACGAAGATATCACGTTTTGCAAATCCTTCATAGCGGGACACAGAGTCCCAAACCGCCTCTGATACCGGTGACCGGGGAGCTCCGAGCTCTGCGGAAAGCGAGCACGCACTGCTGGTGTGTGTCGCACTGCTGGTGCGTGTCACCAGCACGCTCTAGCGGCGGGTCCAGTAACTACGGCTAGGTTTCTTGATTCCCGCCAATCCGGTGTTTGACTTTTGTCGACGTATGTCAACATGGTGACACTGATCAGAGGAACATGAAAATATCAGGACCTTAAATTCTACACATCATACATTTGTATTCCTTGAAATGCATTATTTAGCAGCACATGGTGTAACGAACATTACAAGTAATTTCAGGTTTGCAAATTTATTTCTAAGTATTTGACGAGGACAACTTGACTGGTTGATCCACACAGATGTTTTAAATTTAACATCAGTTGTTCAGCGAACGTAAAAATGTTCTTCACACCCTTGTTGCGGTTGGAGATACCAATAAATGAATAGAATCGTTGAGTAACAGCTTTTAACTTTTGAGGAGCGATAACAAATTTACTCGGACGTCATGACTCAGACGGACAACTTCAAATTTCAAACAAAGTGTCCTCGCATCTCATAAACTAGAACAAACACATAAGCACACACTTTATAACAACAGTTATAAAAGCTTTCTGTAGTAAACCCGGAATGAATGTCATTGGGAAAGAGTACATTTGTTTCTCTTATCGCTAGGTTCTCTTTTCCATTTAGTAAAATCAGCATATGCAACTGAAGATAAAATCCTGGGGTAGGGCCTCCCTAAAATACGTTTGCAATTTCGCAGACATTAAAGGGAATGTTTCACCTTTGTAAGTGTTTTGAACTGAGATAGCCATTATCTTTGGCCGTTATTACAATGTCGAAAATACTAAGGTCATCTTCCCAAAAACTTAGCCGTTTGTAAGCAATTTAAATTCTCATTTACAAAATGGGGTCTAGGCTAGTACCGCCACTGATTGGCTGACAGCCACTTTGTCAGCCAATTCCACCTTGCCAGCAAATCAGCGGCGGTCATAGCTCACTAATGGCGTTATCATTCCAAATTTAAAACTAGTATAAAGTTAAGTGCTTTTCGAGAGAGAAGAATATCATAATCGTTTTCAGCAGCACTTATTTCATATTTTCGACTACAGCCAGCGCATATTTGACAACTTTCAGAAAGGTGAAACATTCCCTATAACACAGGAGCGTTGCCACGAAATTTTGAGTGGGGAGGGGAAAGGGGGGGGGGGGGGGGGGCGGGCCCATAAGTCCATTTTTTCCAGTCAACAATCAGGCACGTAGCCAGGATTTTTTATCAGGGGGGGGGGAGGGGACACGTCGGTGATAGAAACAAATTTCGCTCCTCAGACATATGTTGTTGGCCGGTGGGGGTAGGGTCGGGTCGTCAGAGAATCTCATTCTATCTAGTGTACATTTTTTTTTTTGCTCAGGGGAGGGGGCCCTCCTTGGCTACGTTCTTGTCAACAATCAACATTATGGTACGCATGATGTCATTAACAGGAAATTCCTGAAACCTGACCAGACCGATACCAATTTCATTATAGCTATGCTAACCGAAAACCAAACCGATTTTTCCCAACCCGAAAATGACCTATTTTTGACCGACTTTCAATATTGGTGTAAGAGGTTGGTAAGCTTAACTTTGCATATGCAGGTGCATTTTTTTTAGGGAAAGAAATACCTCAATAATACTTAATAGTATTGATGATCAGAATCCAAATTAATTGCCTGACATTTTTATTTCGCAGCTGGATACCTGCAGAACAGAGTTCGCCATGGGCTGGGCTGGCCCTATGGGCCATGGGCTGGGTCTTGGCTGGGCCTGGGCCTGGCCTCAACTTTAAAGAAATCACTGGGCTCTGGATTGGCCTGGGCCTGACAATTTTGAAGTAATGCGCGCGTCGCACAAGCTCAGGTCAGAGCTCAAAAATATTTTAACCAGCAATTCACTTACACAACAACACACTGTTGCTGTGGCTGTGGCTTCTTTTTTTGGTTAGCATAGTTGGTTCATTGCTTCACATTTATAGTATGCAAGTAAATATGCCCCTCCCTTCATTTTCATTCAACTAATTTAATGAGGATCACCAGAACTCTTACTTCATGATTTTTTCCTTCTTCTAGATATTAATCATTTGACACATTAAGTTTTATCTACACTACGCTGCAGCCTGAAACCAACTCCGTTCCATCGCCTTAGCTTACCAGGAATGCGACAGGAATCCCAAAAGTCAAAGTTCGCCGGTGGAATTGTGATGTGCTTATGACAGAGCATGTCTCAGTGATGGTGACCTCAAGGATAACATAGTTGAGAAGCTCTGAGGAAGGAACAGGACCCAGTTGATTGTTGCGATGTCGGATGCGGACGCTAAAGCCGCGAAAGAATGCGTCTGGCGCCAGGGTCGTATTTATAAATCTGTGAGGGGGAGGGGGCAAGCCCTGAAGAGGGCGCCAAACCCCCACATGAGGGCGCCTCTATTTGTGGCAAAAAAGTACCCCCTTTTTTCTCCGCGTATTTGGGCCGGTCACCTTATTTTGGTATTCGAACTCAAGAAATTTACTTTTCCAAATTCACAAAAATTAATTTTGTCGAATTTTTCCGAAAAAAGTTTATTTTAATGTTTTGGGGTCCAAAATCCGAAATTTAGAAAAACAGAAATTGCAATTTAAAAGAAAATGTAATTTCCTGTCTTTCCACGTTATATATTTTAAATTTGCTTTAAAACTCTATTGTCTACGAGTTTGCAAACATTTATCATTTTTCCACAAAATAATGGCATGAGATGACGTCATTAAAACGTCATTATCTCCTAAAACACTATCAATGTCATTTACATTTGGTAAGAAGACGTCGAATTGATGCAGCATAAGGTACTGGAAGTTTCACATTCATATCTATTATGGTGTTCAAGTTATTTATAAAATCCGAGAGGGGGGGGGGGGGCAGATTCTAACCCCCCCCCCCGGGGCGCGGGTTAAGTGTCACCGGGGATGCTTGAATGGCATGCAATCACTCGAGAGAAAAAACTTCCGTTTTCATAAAGTTTTCTCCTAAGATCATTATTGTTCACGTCCAGTGCAAGGAACGTATACTTGTATTATTGAATGCCCCCCACCAAGATTCCTGTGAGGAGCGACATTTGCCCCTGATGCCCCCCCCCCTCGATTCGCCAGTGCCGTCAGCAAAAAGTGTTGTTGAGCAGGGTAAATTATAAAAATACCAAAATAATAAAGAAGTTAAGGAAAATAAATTATACAGTAAATCGATAACTTAAATTAACTGTTCTTTCCACTTCATGATATTCTCGAATATTTTTTAACCGTGGAATTCGTGGAATTGACTAGGATTTATGAACAAATAAAGAAAAAAAAATTGAAATTAAAAGACACCAAAATCAAAATTATGGCAATAAAGAGGCATTCATGTCTTTTTCATTCATGAATGGGATAGAGCAAAACTTAGGAATGCTCGCGATAAAGCACAACACCTCAGTTAACCCTCGCCCTACGGGGGGGGGGGGGGTCCTAAAACGACCCCCTGAGGTTTTTCTTGTATAACTTTTTACACATCCCTCGAATCTTGCTGAAATTTTCAGTAGCTGAGTTTACAACAATTATACGTATGCTGTAAAATTTCATTGAAATTGGTTAAGTGGTTTGGGAGATAATGATGTTTTGATGACGTCATGTTGGTGGAAAAACGATAAATGTTTGCAAAATCGCAGAAAACAGAGTTTTGAACTAAATTGCAAACGCAATGCAGTAAAGATGGAAAATGGCATTTTCTTCGAAATGGTAATCTTGGATTTCCGAAAATGTGGGTTTTTGACCCCTAAAATAAAATAAAAATGTTTTTTTCAATCACCACAAAATCAAAATTTTAAAGATGTTAAGAAACGGAATATATGTGAGAGAACTGAATATGGATAATACCCAAACAGAATTTTAAAGCAATATCTCTATTTTTGACTGAGTGATGGTTCCGTAAGTGTAAGAAACTCATGACGTCATTTTGTTTAATAACTGTTTTGGACTTTTTGACCAGATACGAACAAATAACTACCTTTTCTGTATTTCAGAGACAATAGTTGTCTATGAACATGTCTTTTTATTTACATTTATCAATTTCTAATTTTGATGTTTGCTGACAGCAAAATCACTGTTCTGGACGTGGTCGATCCGAAGTCATTCACTTGACCTGGAAGGTCACCTATTGAACCGAAACCTAAAAATTACATACGGTTGGATTCCAAACATGACAGGCAGCATGTTGGTTCTTACTGCATATTTATATGTTGCTTGGTTTGGATGTTAACAGGGGGGTCTTTATAGGACCCCCCGTGGGGCGAAGGTCAAAAAAGCTCCCGTACAGCGAAGGTTATAGAATTGGATGGCAAACAGCCAATTTTGCACTCAGGCCAGCCGAAATCTACTCACCCCGTTCCCAGGCATCACGAAATCAACCCTGCCCTATTCTCCGGTCTGCCGAAGTCCCAGGCATGCGGAACTCCTCCCTGCCCAGCACACAGGCTTGTCCAAATCAGCCCTGTCTCGACCCATGATGTCTGCCAAAATGCACCCTGCTTCTGTTCTCTCTAGCCTCCAAAAATGCAGCCCAGCGGCACCTGACTGAGGGTGGCACCTTGTCTGAGGGCGGCACCTGGCCAGAGGACAACATCTGGTCTAAGGGCGGCACCTCGTCTGAGGGCGGCACCTGGGCTGAGGACATCACCTGGTATGGTCTGAGGGCGGCCGGGGCACTTATCCTGCGGGTGGCACCTCATTTGAGGACGGCACCTAGGCCACTCCAGGCCGCTCTCTTTAGCCGCCCCTGTAGAAGGAAGGGCGCCTGACGATATTCCAGGTGCCCTACTACGCGGGCCAAAGGCGCCCTGTTTGGCCTGAGGGCGGCACCTGGTCGGATGGTGACATCTAGTCTGAGGGCGACAGCCAACACCTGGTCTGAGGGTGACATCTAGTCTGAAGGCGGCATCTGGTCTGAGGGCGTCACCTGGCCTGAGGGCGGTACCTGGGTTGAAGGCGGAACCTGGCCTGAAGGCAGCATTTAGTCTGAGGGCGGCACCTGACCTGAGGTCGGCACCTGGTCTGAGGGCGGTACCTGGGCTGAGAGCGGCACCTAACCTTACCCCCTAAATACGTCCCTGGAGATGGCTCCAAAACCCCTGGGTACCCCCTCCCCCACTCAAGGTTTTGTGGCGACGCCACTGCCTCCAAAGGCACCCTCCGATACACCTCCGCAGGCGCCCTCCCAAATACCCCCGAAGGCACCCTCCGATACATTTCCAAAGGCGCCCTCCCACATACCTCCAAAGGCGCCCTCCAATCGATGCAACTCTGAAGGAAGGCGCCATCCCACATAGCTCCAAAGGCGACCTCCCATACACCTTTGAAAGCACCCTCCCACATGCCTCCAATGGTGTCCTCCGATACACATCTGAATGAGCCCTCCCAGATGCCTCCAAAGACGCCCTCCGATACACCTCTGAAAACGCCCTCCTACATACCTCTGAAGGCACCCTCCGATACATCTCCGAGGTCGCCCTCCCAAATAGCCCCAGAGGCGCCCTCAGTGAGACCAGAGGCGCCCGGCCTCACATTCAGCGAAGAGCGCCTTTGTATGTATGGAGGGAGGGCGCCCTCGGTCCTCGGATATATGTATCTGATTGTGCTTTTGGACTATATGGGAGGGCGCCTTCAGAAGGCGCCCTCATCATATGTGCGCCTTTTGATTGATGGGTGACTTTGGAGGTATGTGGAAGGGCGCCTTTAGAGGTGTATCAGATGGCGCCTTCGAAAATGTATTGGAGGATGCATCCGACAGTGTATTCGAGGCGCCTTTGAAGGTATGTGGCAGGTTGCCATCGGAGATGTATCGGAGGGCGCCTTTGGAGCCTGTAGGTATGTGTGACGGCGCCTTCAAAGTTCAAAGGTGCATCGGTGGGCGCCTTTGGTGGTATGTAGGAGGGCGCCTTCAGATATGTATCGGAGGGCACCTTTGGAGGTATATGGGAGGGCACCTTTGGAGGTATGTTTGAGGGCGACTTCAGAGGTGTATGTGTATCAAAGGGCGCCTTTGAAGGCATGTAGGAAAGCGTTTTCAGAGGTGTTTTGGAGGTTGCCTTCGGAGCTATGTGGGAGGGCGCCTTCAGATGTGTATCGGAGGGCGCTTCTGGAAGTATTTGGGAGGGCGCTTTGAATGTATGTGGGAGGGCGCCTTTAGAAGTGTATCGGAGGGCGCCTTTAGAGGTGTGTATAGCGAAAAGACCGGGGGACTTCACGTCTTGGGGGGAGGGAGGTAAAACATAGTTTGGCCCCTCTTACACAGTCTGGGGGGGAGGGCATGGCCCGTTGCACCCTCCCCCTGGATCCGCCTTTGGTCAAGCGCGGCAATCGCGCCGTGTACACACGTGACCAACTGCTGGCTGCGGTGGAGCGGGTGCGAAATAGCGCCTTCCTGAAAGTCGTGTCTGCCGAGACCGGCATCCCCGTCCTGTCTATTCGGCGACAGAAGAACGACGACACCGTCTCAGGCAGCCGCGCTGCAAGACGGTGTTCACAAAATGCTCTCCTGCGGGGGCAACTATATTGCGGGGCGACTATACTGCTCTGCTCACGTCCTTCGTTGTTAAAGCTGACTCGCCCGCAGTGGGGAATTCCTACTCCTTACCTTTGTTAAACCCCCTCAAATCGAACAGCTCAGGTTTGTTTCACAATGGAAACACAATTCTAACATTGGATAACACATCCAATGTTCAACCAACCTTCGGTTACCAACCCCCGGTCAAGTGACCCCCCCCCCCCCTCCCCCCCGGCCAAGTCGACCCGGTTGAGTGACCTGTACAAATGTATAAATGCTACTAAAACTAACTGTACTATCATTGTATGCATAATATACCGCAACAACACATAAATTTGACACCTATTGGGATTGCGTAAGTGACCAAATGTGACCTTGATGTTAAAATATACTGTTTATAAAAAAACGGTCAAGTGACCCCGGTCTCCCCTACCGAGTATACGGTCATTCAGAGGATTTTTTTAAATAAAATGTAGTCCGAATGTTTTGTATGGATGGATTTCCGAGGTCAGGACCCGCGCTAAGCAGAGCTTGTTGTGCAGGTTCTGACCTCACCACCCGATCGCGCATGTCCTGTTGGCCGGCAGAATTTAGAGACGAAAGTTTTACGTGCCCGACATACCTGGACACGGTCCGCCCCGCTCACTGACGTCACCTGACCTTGAGTGCGACCGCTGCCACCGGCCGCAGGTCATCCCAGTCAGGAGCAAATAGCGAGCGCCGAAGCGACTCGAACCCGGGGTGCCACTACCGGGATAGGTCAGAAGTCCAGCGCTCTCCCACTGAGCTACAGGGGCGAACAAGAGGATGACCTGGTCCTTTGGACCCGAGGCGCCCATGCAAAACTGGTGCCCCTCCGATCAGTGACGGCGCCCCTCCGGCCAGTGACGGCGCTCTTGCGGCCAGTGACGGCGCCCCCGGCCAGTGAGGGCGCTCCCTGCCATAGACGGCGCCTCTCCGACACGTGACAGCGCACCTCCGGCCAGCCACGGCGCCCCTCCGACCAATGACTACGCCTCTCCGGTGAATGGCGGCGCCCCTCCGACCAGTGACAGCGCTCCTCTAGCCAGTGACGGCGCCCCTCCGGTGAGTGACCACGCCGCTCCAGCGAGTGACGGTGCCCCTCCGACTAGTGACGGCGCCCCTCCGGACAGTGACGGCGCCCCTCCGACCAGTGACGGCGCCCCTCCGGACAGTGACAGCGCTTCTCCCGCCAGTGCCCGCGCCCCTCCGGACAGTGACGGCGCCCCTCCGACTAGTGACAACCCCTCCCCGGCCCGTCATGGCGCCCCTCCGGCCAGTCATGGCGCCCCCCGTCCGTCCGTAGGTGCCCCCCCCCCTGCAAAATGTTCGCCAATATTGGTGGGGCCCCTGTCGATCGGGTGGCACCCCTCAAAGCTGTATCAAGGATGTATCTAATTTGTGTTGTCCCAAACATCTGCCCGCATCGTTTTGAGCGATTACAAAAATATTTTGCAAATAATGTAGATTCTTAGCCTAAATACCTTAAGGGTTGGATCACAAATGTAGCGGGGGGCAGCCCCTACACACACTTTTTAAGAGTGTGGGGCCGGGCCCCTGCTGCTCCCCACCCCTCCCCGGTGGCGACGCCCCTGCATTAACATATATTTATATATGGAATTCGTCTTCGCCCGTGTTGCGGTACCTTGTATAGCTTATCGCCATTAGGAAGCAACTTCTAGAAGACTGAGGGGTGTTAATAATTTCAATTAAGAAAAAACAACATACAGGCTTAAAGCCATTGCTTGTCGTTTTAACCAGCAATAGCCTATAAACCATTTTTAAGAACGTCAAGAAATTTAACCACTAGACAACATAACCCTGAATGTGGTCATTGCCTATGAATATGATCAACAACGTTCCTTTTACGAACCATTGGACGTCAAAAATACCCAAGCACGGGAGATATTTGTAAACCAGAAACCGGCGCGGTATCCAGCACTTAGAACCACACAGGACACAGTAAGTCGACACCAGCTTGTCTTACTGCCCCTCAATCACGTAACAGTGACCCTCCAGGGGTAACATTGACCCTTCCGGGGTAACAGTGACCCTCCCGGGGTAACATTGACCCTCCCGGGGTAACATTAACCCTCCCGGGGTAACATTGACCCTCCCGGGGTAACATTAACCCTCACGGGGTAACATTGACCCTCCCGGCGTAACATTATCCCTCCCGGCGTAACATTAACCCTCCCGAGGTAACATTAATCCTCCCGGGGTAACATTGTCCCTCCCGGCGTAATATTGACCCTCCCGAGGTAACATTGACCCTCCCGGGGTAACATTGAACCTCCCGGGGTAACATTGACCCTCCCGAGGTAACATTGTCCCTCCCGGGGTAACACTGACCCTCCCGGGGTAACATTGACCATCCCGGGGGTAAAATTGACCCTCCCGGGGTAGCATTGACCCTCCCGAAGTAGCATTGACCATCCCGGGGTAACATTGACCCTCTCAGTATAACATTGACCCTCCCGGAGTAACATTGACCTTCCCGAGCCGTCATCCCACGCCGATGACGTCATACCGTGGCGTGATCAGTGTTGACGTGACGTGGTGACGTTGACGTGGCGTGATCAGTGTTGACGCGACGTAGTGACGTTGATGTGACGTGACGTGATCGGTGTTGACGCGACGTGGTGACGTTGATGTGACGTGACGTGATCGGTGTTGACGCGATGTGGTGACGTTGACGTGACGTGTTCGGTGTTGACGCGACGTGGCGACGTTGACGTGACGTGTCCGGTGTTGACGACTGGTGGTGACGTGTTATGACGTGGCTGATATTCCTCCCTCTCCATGTGTTGGCAGTGTGTGGCGGTGGCCTCCGCGTGTGCGCCCACCAAGCAGCTAGTGAAGAGGGCGCAGGAGACCAGCAAGGTACAGCACCTGCCGGTGGTGAGACTGCTGCGCGCCAGGCAGCAGCTGCTGGCCGCCGCCGCGAAGACGAAGTCACCCAGCATATCCACACCGCAGGGACAGCAGGCAACACAGAGTTTAACTTCACTGCAGCGACAACCGCCCATCCCTGGTCTGACTTCACTGCAGCGACAGCCGCCCATCCCTGGTCTGTCTTCACTGCAGCGACAGCCGCCCATCC
Organism: Chirona hameri; assembly: GCA_036785665.1. Lineage (NCBI taxonomy): Eukaryota > Metazoa > Arthropoda > Thecostraca > Balanomorpha > Balanidae > Chirona > Chirona hameri. The sequence continues at coordinate 15,875 of JAXIVJ010000339.1, read as the reverse complement.
CTGGTCTGTCTTCACAGCAGCGACAGCCGCCCATCCCTGGTCTGTCTTCACAGGGACAACCGCCGATCTCTAGCGTGTCTCCATTCCCAGGACAGCCACCGATATCTGGCCTGTCTTCGCTGGCACAGCCATGGCCGCAGCAGCAGGGGAAGCTGGGCGTGCCTCCACAGCAGCAGCAGCAGCAGCAGCAGCAGCTGTGGCCAGTCAGCCTGCCGCCACGGACGGGACAGCACCAGATTCCCAGTCTGTTAGCGCTGCAGGCGCAGCCGCCCATACCGAGCCGTCTCCCAGAACAGGGACAGTTGACCTCACTGCAAGGACAGCCACCCATACCGGGCCGTCTCCCAGCACAGGGACAATTGAACTCACTGCAAGGACAGCCACCCATACCGGGCCGTCTCCCAGCACAGGGACAGTTGACCTCACGGCAAGGACAGCCACCGATGCCGAGTCTGACTCTAGTACAGGGTCAACACGTGACTCCCGGTCTGTTCTTGCAAGGACAGCCGCCCATCCCTAGTCTGTTTTCACAGCAGGGACAGCCGCCTATACCGGGTCTACCTCCGGTACAGGGACAGCATCTGGCTCCAGTGCAGCGACAGTCGCCAACACAGGGTCTGACCTCACCGCAGAGACAGCAGCCGACATCGCGCGTGTCCCCAGTACAGTCGCAGCCGTGGCCTCCGAGCCTGCCTTCAGCACATCAGCCGCCAGCTAGTGCCGTCGAACCAGCTCTGCCGGCAGCTCCCGGCCGGCCGTCACCACCACAACCGACAGAGCCGAGCCCGGCCGATACCGGAGCAGGTCTTCTAGACTCTCTGAAGCAGCTGTTCAGGAGACGGAAGCCAAGCTCGACAGCGGCAGCCGAGCAGCTAGTAACCGGCTCGGCCAGCAGCCCGGCCGGCAGCCGGCGTCAGTCAGGGCGACGGTCGCCGTCCGGTGAGCGTGAGATCAGCCTGTCGGAGCTGCGGACCCTGCTGTCCGGCAGGAGGGAGCCGGGGCCGAGCCAATCACCGACGCCGCTGCCGCCGGCAGCCGGTCCAGCCGCTCCGTCCCCGGCGCAGCGTCCAGCCGCGGCCGGCGGCCGTCCGCAGCAGGCCGCCTCACAGCCAGCCGACCCAGTCACCCAGCAGAGCGTGGCCTCCCTTTGGGCACCGGTGGGCAGCCGGCAGGGACGGAGCCCGGCGCTGCCACGGCCACCGCTCGCCACCGCCACACATATGGCCCTGCCTTCCCAGCAGAAAGATCCAGTCAATAGTGGTCCCGCATCCGGTCTGCAACCGGCCAGAGCAGCAGAGAGTACTCTGAACGACCAAAGTGTCGCGTCGTTACGAGCACTGCTGGGGTCTGCTCCACGGACAGGTCAGCTGCCGAACCAATACGCATCAGTCACAAGAGGGGCGACTTTTCCCACGCCGCAGGTCTCAGTCAGTGACGGTGCGACACAGGCCCCACAGCCGGTCAGGACAGCAGAGAGTGCTATCAACGACCAAAGTGTCGCCTCGTTAAGGGCACTGCTGGGGTCTACTCCACGGACAGGTCAGCTGCTGAAGCAGAGTGCACTGGCCACCTCAGGAGTGACCTTTCCCACGCCACAGGTCTCTATCAGTGGTGGCTCGGTCCCAGGTCTACAGCCGGCCAGGAAAGCAGAGAGTGCTCTCAACGACCAAAGTGTCGCGTCGTTACGAGCACTGCTGGGGTCTGCTCCACGGACAGGTCAGCTGCCGAACCAAGACGCATCAGTCACAAGAGGGGCGACTTTTCCCACGCCGCAGGTTCCCGTCAGTGGCGGTCCTACACAGGGCCCACAGCCGGTCAGGACAGCAGAGAGTGCTATCAACGACCAAAGTGTCGCCTCGTTACGAGCACTGCTGTGGTCTGCTTCTCGGACAGGTCAGCTGCCGAACCAAGACGCACCAGTCACAACAGGGGCGTCCCTTGCTCCTCAGCAAACATTCTCAGCCAACGCAGGAGCCCTTCCTCCATTTCCGCAGAAATTAACAGCTACTGCAGGAGAGCCTTTTCCACCTCCGCAAAAATCCTCAGGCGCCATCTCTGGCCTGACTTCACTGGGACAACCGCCGATCTCTAGCCTGTCTCCATTCCCAGGACAGCCACCGATACCTGGCCTGTCTTCGCTGGCACAGTCATGGCCGCCGCAGCAGGGGCAGCCGGGCGTGCCTCAGCAGCAGCAGCAGCAGCAGCAGCAACAGCAGCAGCTGTGGCCAGTCAGCCTGCCGCCACGGACGGGACAGCACCAGTCTCCCAGTCTGTTCGCGCTGCAGGCGCAGTCGCCCATACCGGGCCGTCTTCCAGCACAGGAACAGTTGACCTCACTGCAAGGACAGCCGCCCATACCGGGCCGTCTCCCAGCTCAGGGACAGTTGACCTCACTGCAAGGACAGCCGCCCATACCGGGCCATCTTCCAGCACAGGGACAGTTGACCTCACTGCAAGGGAAGCCGCCCATACCGGGCCGTCTTCCAGCACAGGGACAGTTGACCTCACTGCAAGGACAGCCGCCCATACCGAGCCGTCTCCCAGAGCAGGGACAGTTGACCTCACTGCAAGGACAGACACCGATGCCGAGTCTGACTTCAGTACAGGGTCAACAGACGACTCCCGGTCTGTTCTTGCAAGGACAGACGCCCATCGCTGGTCTGTTTTCACAGCAGCGACAGCCACCCATACCTGGTCTGACTTCACTGGCACAACCGCCGATCTCTAGCCTGTCTCCATTCCCAGGACAGCCACCGATACCTGGCCTGTCTTCGCTGGCACAGCCATGGCCGCCGCAGCAGGGCCTCCCGCCGCCGGAGAAATCCTCAGCCACCGCGGAGGCGTCTCTTCCAGTACCGCATAAATTCTCAGCCGTCGCAGGAGCACATCTCCCATCGCCGCAGAAATTCTCAGCCAACGCAGGAGCGCCTCTCCCACCTCTGCAAAAATCCCCAGACACCACAGGAGCGTCCCTTTCATCGCCGCAGAAATCCCCAGACACCACGGGAGCCCTTCTCCCACCGCCGCAAAAATCTCCGGCCACGGGAGGCCCGGACTCGCGCCTACAATCAGTGCCGAAGCCGCCAAGCAACCTCAACCCCCACCAAGTGGCCGCTCTGCGAGCACTGCTGGAGGCTGCCCGGCGAACCAACACCTCGCTGGTGGACAAATACCCCGCCCGGAGCCGAACCGAACAATCTTGATGGCCTCCGGCTTCCGGAGCGTGAGGAGTCCCTTCGCTACCTTCATTGCTTAACATCAATCAATCGGCTAAACATTTTCCTATATATGCTAACTATCGACCAAGTTTATCACACCAGTAAGGGACCGAACGGGTGGTTCTAAAGTATTCTTTGCCAATGAAAATACACTGAAGAACCTTACTTTGACTTAAAAGGGGCTAGGCGAAGTGCTTACCGACTGTATTGGCACTGGCGGATCCAGGGGGGGGGGCAAAGCAGCCATGCCCCCCCCCCCAACTGTCTGAAATTGGCGCAAAATTGACACATTTCCTGATATAGAAGAAAATCTAAGCAACTTTTACTAAGGGCAGTTTCTTTAAATCAGCTATTAATGCATAAGCAAGCGAAATCCGACGAGTTGTCAGAATTGTGTAAGACTCTTGGGGATTCCCCCCCCCCCCCGATAAATACGTGCCCCCCCCACCAAAAAAAACTTTTGGATCCGCAAATGTGTATTGGTTGCATTGCAATTCATGTTTCACTGTTGCCATGGGTACACCATGCCTTAAAGGGGACCTCATTTTCTAAGTCCGCATCTTCATGCGAGGACGGGACCTGGCCGGCCGAGCGCGAATCGACGACCCCTCTCCAGCAAGCGGTGAACACTATATACAGCGTGCCGTAATACAGTTAAAAGGGCGCAGTGTGAGGCGAGATCTTATTTCTTCCTGTCATCGTACCGATACGCGAGGAGACGACATGGAAGGACAATAGGCTGTTTGTTTTAATATCGCTGAAGGGTGGGGTTCACCAGGCCGTCCCGAGTGAGCGTGGCAGTCAGTGGGCGGACAAACTAAATGCCCAGTTCGCTACGGTGGGGCGGCGGGTGGCGGCCGCCTTGGATACGTCTCGGAGCAGGCCGGACCGTTTGTCGCCGCGCCCGACCCGCGTGGTGAGGGACGCGTTCAGGGTGCGGCCGGCGACTTTGCCCGAACTGTCTGAGGCGCTCCAGCGAATGTCAACGTCCAGGGCGTGCGGAGATAATGGGAATACCCTTGGCATGCCGCGCATGACTTTTGAGGTGACGGGACCGCACTACTCAATGCAGCGAACTCGTCAATCGTGTCGGGCCTTTTGCCGCCGGTGTGGAAGATTGCCACTGTTGTCCCCATACATATTACATAAGTCAGGTAGCACGGAGGATCCCAATAATTACAGACCAATGTCCATTTTGCCTACCGTTTCCAAGCTGGTGAAGAGTGTCGTGTGCCTCCAGCTAATGTCACACCTGTTGTTTTATAACATTCTATGTGACGAACAACACGGATTCCGACCGGGCCGCTCCACGGAGTCGGCGATGCTGAATGCCGTTGGTTATCTCATGGATGGCATGGACCGCGGACTCATTGGCTGTCTTACCATGGCTGATACATCCAAGGCCTTCGACAGCGTCCAGCATCTCCGGCTCCTGGAGAAGCTCGGTTTGTGCGGGATTGATTCCCACTGGTTCGAGAACTGATTGCTGAGCGGTCGCAGACAGTCTGTGAGAGGTGGAAGTGGAGCCACGCTTCCAATTACGCGTGGCGTAATTCAGGGATCACTTTTAGGGCCAGTTGTATTTTTACTGTTTACAAATGATCTAGTATCTTACATGGATGACTCAAAAATTGTTATGTACGCTGATGATGTGCAGTTCTTGCACCAGAGTATGTACAAGGCTTTACCGGAGTTCCAAGTGCGTGTCGAACGCACCGTAGCCGCTGCGCACAGTTGGTTGAATTAAAAAAGTTTAAAAATAAATCCAAACAAAACAGATCTCACACTGATCAAGTCTAGTAGGAGACGGCCCTCATCTGAGTTTCCTGTCTATTCTGGTGACGTCACTATCAGACCTTTTCCAACTGTGAAAGTGCTGGGGATGGTATTAGACGGAGGACTCACGTTTGAGACGCACGTGTTAAGCGTGGTCCGGCGCTGTTACGCCACACTTGGTGATCTCTCAAAAATGACTCACAAATTACCGGAGGTAGTGGGAAAAATGATTGTGGAAATGCTGATTTTCCCGCACCTCTCATATTGTTCTACGGTATGGGCTGGATGCAGCACCACCCAGCGCCATCGTTAACAAAAAGTCATTAACCGCTGCGCGCAGTTGGTGAAGGGCGTTAGAAGGTCCGACCATGTTTCACCGTTGTTCGAGGACCTGAAATGGCCATCACTTGACCGTCTCATCGCCGAGCGTGACGTTTCGCAGGTGCACTATTTGTCAAATCACCCCCAGGCTCCCAACGGCCTAACCGTGGGAATAGCGCGCCGCGGAGATGTATCCGGTAAGGAGACCAGGGCCTCTCTGGCTGGCTGTATCCGGTAAGGATACCAGGGCCTCTCTGGCTGGTCGCTTATAGTGCGCCGCGGAGATGTATCCGGTAAGGAGACCAGGGCCTCTCTGGCTGGCTGTATCCGGTAAGGAGACCAGGGCCTCTCTGGCTGGCCTCTTATAGTGCGCCGTGGAGATGTATCCGGTAAGGAGACCAGGGCCTCTCTGGCTGGCTGTATCCGGTAAGGAGACTAGGACTTCTCTGGCTGGCCTCTTATAGTGCGCCGCGGAGATGTTTCCGGTAAGGAGACCAGGGCCTATCTGGCTGGCCTCTTATAGTGCGCCGTGGAGATGTTTCCGGTAAGGAGACTAGGACCTCTCTGGCTGGCCTCTTATAGTGCGCCGCGGAGATGTATCCGGTAAGGAGACCAGGGCCTCTCTGGCTGGCCTCTTATAGTGCGCCGTGGAGATGTTTCCGGTAAGGAGACTAGGACCTCTCTGGCTGGCCTCTTATAGTGCGCCGTGGAGATGTTTCCGGTAAGGAGACCAGGGCCTCTCTGGCTGGCCTCTTATAGTGCGCCGTGGAGATGTTTCCGGTAAGTAGACTAGGACCTCTCTGGCTGGCCTCTTACAACTTCCCAGGGTGCTAAGTGAGCATGCGCGGAAATATTTCCTTTCCCGCGCCCCCGCTCAGTTGAATCGCGCCCTGTAGAAGTGAGGGGGGCTCACACCGCGACAGTATGTCGCGGAAGGGCGAGAGAGTGGCTGGTGCAGCCAAGACGAGAGCGACACCGGAAGCGACTTTATCGATGGTTTTATCTTAATTGATTGATGATGTCGACTATTTGTGTGTGGATTTGTATTGTATACTTTTAAGCTTCCAGCGTCATATTTGTTTGTATGTGCTTTGATACTTGTCCTGAAAAGCCATTTTATTGTTGATGGGCTTTCGAATATATGATGATGATGATGATGATGATGATGATGATGAATAACTATTAATTTTACATGGAAACTTGGTTTGGTTTGATCAACGGCACGCAGTCGATTATTGCATGCGTTTTTGCGCGGTAGAAACTGAAGAGCATTGCCAGTGGGCCAAACATGCAAAAAATAAACACCACGGACCAAAGACTGCAGTAACTTACTCAATGGTAGCACTAACCGAGCCCTGGATACTGCAGTAGTGTACACAACAGTAACTCCAGGTGCAGGAGACTGCAGTAGCGCACACAGTACTAACACCACGGTCTGGAGACTGCAGTAGCGCACACAGTACTAACACCACGGTATGGAGACTGCAGTAGCTCACACAGTACTAACACCACGGTCTGGAGACTGCAGTAGCGCACACAGTACTAACACCACGGTATGGAGACTGCAGTAGCGCATACAGTACTAACATCACGGTCTGGAGACTGCAGTAGCGCACACAGTACTAACATCACGGTCTGGAGACTGCAGTAGCGCACACAATACTAACACCACGGTCTGGAGACTGCAGTAGCGCACACAACACTAACACCATGGTATGTAAACTGCAGTAGCGCACACAGTACTAACACCACGGTCTGGAGACTGCAGTAGCTCACACAGTACTAACACCATGGTCTGGAGACTGCAGTAGCTCACACAGTACTAAACCACGGCATGGAGACTGCAGTAGCGCACACAGTACTAACACCACGGTCTGGAGACTGCAGTAGCGCACACAGTACTAAACCACGGCATGGAGACTGCAGTAGCGCACATTGTACTAAACCACGGTCTGGAGACTGCAGTAGCGCACACAGTACTAACAACACGGCATGGAGGCTGCAGTAGCGCACACAGTACTAACATCACAGTCTGGAGACTGCAATAGTTCACACAGTACTAACACCACGGTCTGTAGACTGCAGTAGCTCACACAGTACTAAACCACGGCATGGAGACTGCAGTGGCGCACACAGTACTAACACCACGGAATGGAGACTGCAGTAGCGCACACAGTACCAACATCACAGTCTGGAGACTGCAGTAGCGCACACAGTACTAACATCACGGTCTGGAGACTGCAGTAACGCACACAGTACTAACACTACGGTATGGAGACTGCAGTAGCGCACACAACACTACCACCACGGTCTGGAGACTGCAGTAGCGCACACAGTACCAACATCACGGTCTGGAGACTGCAGTAGCGCATACAGTACTAACCCCACGGTCTGGAGACTGCAGTAGCGCACACAGTACCAACATCACGGCATGGAGACTGCAGTAGCGCACACAGTACTAACATCACGGTCTGGAGACTGCAGTAGCGCACACAGTACTAACACCATGGTCTGGAGACCGCAGTAGCGCACACAGTACCAACACCATGGTCTGGAGACTGCAGTAGCGCAAACAGTACTAACACCACGGTCTGGAGACAGCAGTAGCGCACACAACACGAACACCACGGTCTGGAGACTGCAGTAGCGCACACAGTACCAACATCACGGTCTGGAGACTGCAGTAGCGCATACAGTACTAACATCACGGTCTGGAAGCTGCAGTAGCGCACACAGTACTAACACCACGGTCTGGAGACTGCAGTAGTGCACACAGTACTAACACCACGGTCTGGAGACTGCAGTAGCGCACACAGTACTAACATCACGGTCTGGAAGCTGCTGTAGCGCACACAGTACTAACACCACGGTCTGGAGACTGCAGTAGCGCACACAGTACTAACACCACGGTCTGGAGACTGCAGAAGGGCACACGGTACTAACACCATGGTATGGAGACTGCAGTAGTTCACACAGTACCAACATCATAGTCTGGAGACTGTAGTAGCGCACACCACAGTACTAACACTCAAGGCTGGAGACGCCTTAGGAGACAATGTGAACACCAAACGTTGGAGATTTGCAATTGCGTACCTCAAGAAAACACCAAGACAATGGCAGGCTCGTAGCCAAGGCGGGTGCACTGGGTGCCTGTGCACACCTGGGATCTCCGTGCACCCTCTGAACTTAGTTGGTGCACCCCCAGTAGCTAAGGTATAGTACTTTCGCAGTCGATTAAAACAATTGAACACTAGCGCTTTAGGACGACCTTTCGCGTACAATCTACTAAGCAGGACACACTTATCAGGACACTAACGTTAAGATACAATATTTGCTACATGTTAAGACTTTGTGTTGGTAAATCTACGCTAATGGTGTGCACCCTCTGGGAATTTATGTGCACCCTCCGAAATTCAGCCTGGCTACGGGCCTGGGCAAAGGCAATATCACCCTAAAGTGCACTAGTAATAGTACGCAGCCTAGTAGTACAATAACTACAATTCGATACAGTAGCATTTGATTAATATTAAAGCCTTCAAAACATCGTTCTATCAACGGATGATTTTGCAATCGATTCGACTAGTTGCCGTCATAGCGTCTACCCGTCGGGTCCCAGTGACGGTCGGGTTCGCTGCCGTCCGGTCTCACAGCTGAGATGAAAGTTTAGGAGATAAACTACGTATGTTCTGGGCACCAAACCATACGTATTTTATCTAATTAGGTATATTTTACATTACACCTTAAGATAATTAGGTACCAACTTTATAAAGTAGGCAATATGCATGTATATATTTGGTGCATAATCTAGGCACGTGTTCGGAGTCCAGTGTAAACCTCGCCTATCCCTAACTTGCATCTCAGCTGAAATATGGGGCGGCAGTAAGCCTTATTCGTTATCTGGACCCGAAGGGCTGAGACCATGACGGGAGGAAGTCAAATGTGTATGCTTTGCCGGTGGGCTTCAAAGGTAAAACACCGTGGTAAGTCGGCGCACGCTGCTCCTAAACCTGAAAACGTAGAATTATAAAACATTTAAACAATACTGCTAAGACATGAACGTTTTCGTATGAAAATTGTAAAGCACATTGGCTGAGTAGTTGTACATAAATAAGCCACCTGAAACCATGGCTAAGGCCGTATCGGGCCGCTCATACGTAGATTTTCCGCCTAGTTGAAGTATCGAATGTTGTCGCCGCGAAAGTGGGCTGTTGAGTTTCAGCAGCGTGTTTCAAAGTGCGTTTTTTATAGAATGGGGTAGGCGAGTGCCGACTGGTATTCAGGGCCCCAGTAATCCGACATGCTTCGTTAGTTGCCACTAATTAAATGGTGGTGAGTTCCTTGTTCGCCGCCATACTCGGTGTCCAGAGAATCAGCTGGAATGCTGAGGCCGGTTGGTAAACGGACAAAAATCACACATTATAATGCGAAAAATGTCTGTCAATTCCATGCGTTAGTCGTCATCCACCACTAGAAACGTTGAATTGCTTCTGGTGCTCACTTAGATCGGTTCAATCATGTTGAGTAGGTCCTGGAGCCTGGTACGGACGTATATATGGAATATTTCAGTTTTCCAGTACCTGCTTATGATTTATGTTGTCATCACTATCGAACATATCTACGTAATTTAGGTACTGGCACGCATACCACTTTTGTTTTAGGTGCACATTATTTAGGCTATAAGGCGTCGTTATGGAAGTGTTGGTAACAGTTCGTGGTCCCCACTCTTCCTATTATTAAATTATCAACGGCTTCATATATTTATTTGTAAGCAAATTCAATGCATAAGCTAATATGAAACCGACTTATATGGGAAATTGAAAAGAGGAACTTTGTCTACGTTTTCGGAAATCTTACTAATTTTCGCTGCCTATCCTCATCGATAGGTTGTGTAACTGAAATAACTGAAAACTGGAATCGCTGAATGAATACCATTCGATTTGGTCGTTGAAGAGACATTTTTGTTTGCGATTGACGTGTAGTGTACCACAGCCTAGTTAAAGGAAATAGTTCACGTTGTATTCGCAATCAATGACAACATTCAATGCAAGTTCCTAAACAAACAGACGTTTCGACAAACAGGGTGTCTCGTCAGTGTAAATTATCAATATTTCAATTCCAGAGACATTAGACATTAGACAAAAGACATTAATACAAAGTCAAACAATCACAATCAGCTTCAGGCAAACTTATTTTTTGTTTAAATTTAAATATTGATTTTTAATCAATTTAATTTTAAATAAATGTAATAATAAGAAATGAAATATTGATAATTTACACTGACGAAGACACCCTGTTTGTCGAAACGTCTGTTTGTTTAGGAACTTGCATTGAATGTTGTCATTGATTGCGAATAAAACTATCATGTCTGATACATTACAAATAATTCACCTTGGATTGTTTTTCTTCCAAACACGATTTGATTAGATTTTGAAATATAATTTATTTTTCTATTGTCAAAAATGTCCATACATCGCGCCCATTCAAGACAGAAGGTCGTAAATTATTGATTGTATCAAAACTATATACATACTCTCTGTGTCCTCACGTCACGTGAATGAAAAATAAATGGCTCAGCCAATCAGATTCGAAAGTAGTCGCGTAAGGATAGACTCGCATTAGAGAAGTGCCAACCGGCGGCCGGCGGTTCGCTCGCTAGCACAGTATACAAGCTGATTGGCTGATTGTATAGCCTCTGCCCAGGCTATCGTAAGCATCACATTCTTTCGTAAGCACTGCATTCCTTCGCCAAAAAATATAATATACATATTCCGCTGGAGAGTCTTTTCATTCAAGAAAACTTGCTGATAGGGGTTTCCCAACACGGGCTTCAAAACTGCTATCTCAGTTCAAAACCCCATGTTGTAGGTGAATTATTTCATTTAAGCCAGGGAAAATGTCAGTAAAGTGATGTATGACGGTGCTAAATGTAAGGCTGATTTTGCACCTCAGCCAGATGCCAAGCGCAGTCCACCAGGGTTCCCGCTTGCTGCTTCAGTAGGTACGTCTGTCTTTCCCTGTCTGCTGTCTGCCCTGCTGTCTGCTGTCTGCTGTCTGCCCTGTCTGCTGTCTGCTGTCTGGCCTGTCTGCCTTGTCTGCTGTCTGCCCTGTCTGCTGTCTGCCCTATCTGCTGTCTGCCCTGTCTGCTGTCTGCCCTGTCTGCTGTCTGTCTGCTGTCTGCCCTGTCTGCTGTCTGCTCTGTCTGCTGTCTGCCCTGTCTGCCCTGTCTGCCCTGTCTGCCCTGTCTGCCTTGCTGTCTGCCCTGTCTACCCTGTCTGCCCTGTCTTCCCTGTCTGCCCTGTCTACCCTGTCTACCCTGTCTGCCCTGTCTGATGTCTGCCCTGGCTGCTGTCTGCCCCGTCTGCCCTGTCTGCTGTCTATCCTGTCTGCCCTGCCTGCTGTCTGCCCTGTCTGGTGTCTGCCCTGTCTGCCCTGTCTGCCCTGTCTGCCCTGTCTGCCCTGTCTGCCCTGTCTGCCCTGTCTGCCCTGTCTGCCTTGCTCTCCGCCCTGTCTGCCCTGTCTGCCCTGTCTGCCCTGTCTGCCCTGTCTGCCCTGTCTGCCCTGTCTGCCCTGTCTGCCCTGTCTGCCCTGTCTGCCCTGTCTGCCCTGTCTGCCCTGTCTGCCTTGCTGTCCGCCCTGTCTGCCCTGTCTGCCCTGTCTGCCCTGTCTGCCCTGTCTGCCCTGTCTGCCTTGCTGTCTGCCCTGTCTGCCCTGTCTGCCCTGTCTGCCTTGCTGTCCGCCCTGTCTGCCCTGTCTGCACTGTCTGCCCTGTATGCCTTGATGTCTGTCCTGTCTGCTCTGTCTGCCCTGCTGTCTGATGTCTGCCCTGTCTGCTGCCTGCCCTGTCTGCCCTGTCTGCCCTGTCTGCCCTGTCTGCCATGTCTGCTGTCTGCCCTGTCTGCTGTCTGCCCTGTCTGCTGTCTGCCCTGTCTGCTGTCTGCCCTGTCTGCCCTGTCTGCCCTGTCTGCCCTGTCTGCCCTGTCTGCTGTCTGCCCTGTCTGCCCTGTCTGCCCTGTCTGCCCTGTCTGCCCTGTCTGCCCTGTCTGCCCTGTCTGCCCTGTCTGCCCTGTCTGCCCTGTCTGCCCTGTATGCTCTGTCTGCCCTGTCGGCCCTGCTGTCTGTCCTGTCTGCCCTGTCTGCCCTGTCTGCCCTGTCTGCCTTGCTGTCTGCCCTGTCTGCCCTGTCTGCCCTGTCTGCCCTGTCTGCCCTGTCTGCCCTGTCTGCCCTGTCTGCCCTGTCTGCTCTGTCTGCCCTGTCTGCCCTGTCTGCCCTCTCGGCCCTGCTGTCTGCCCTGTCTGCCCTGTCTGCCCTGTCTGCCCTGTCTGCCCTGTCTGCCCTGTCTGCCCTGTCTGCCCTGTCTGCCCTGTCTGCCCTGCTGTCTGCTGTCTGCTGTCTGCTCTCCCTGCTATGTCTTCGGATGTGATAACTGGTGGTGGCAGGGCCTGCTTTCTGTCGCTTGTTAGTCGCCTCTGTGCTGCTGCCGCTTCCGTCTCCCTATGTTTCCTTCTGTCTTGTTGTGTCAGTCTGTGTCAGTCTGTGTCAGTCTGTGTCAGTCTGTATCATATTGTGTCAGTCTGTGTCAGTCTGTGTCAGTCTGTGTCAGTCTGTTTCAGTCTGTGTCAGTCTGTGTCAGTCTGTGTCAGTCTGTGTCAGTCTGTGTCAGTCTGTGTCAGTATGTTTCAGTCTGTGTCAGTCTGTGTCAGTCTGCGTCAGTCTGTGTCAGTCTGTGTCAGTATGTGTCAGTCTGTGTCAGTCTATATCATACTATGTCAGTCTGTGTCAGTCTGTGTCAGTCTGTGTCAGTCTGTGTCAGTAAGTGTCAGTCTGTGTCCATTGGTGCCGTGCTGTGCCGTGCTGTGCCGTGCTGTGCCGTGCTTTGCCGTGCTTTGCCGTGCTTTGCCGTGCTTTGCCGTGCTTTGCCGTGCCGTGCTGTGCCGTGCTGTGCCGTGCTGTGCCGTGCTGTGCCGTGCTATGCCGTGCTATGCCGTGCTATGCCGTGCTATGCCGTACTATGCCGTGCTATGCCGTGCTGTACCGTGCTGTGCCGTGCTGTGCCGTGCTGTGCCGTGCTGTGCCGTGCTGTGCCGTGCTGTGCCGTGCTGTGCCGTGCTGTGCCGTGCTGTGCCGTGCTGTGCCGTGCTGTGCCGTACTGTGCCTAGCTGTGCCTAGCTGTGCCGTACTGTGCCGTGCTGTGCCGTGATGTGCCGTGCTGTGCCGTGCCGTGCCGTGCCGTGTCATGCTGTGCCGTGCCGTTCCGTGCTGTGCCGTACCGTGCTGTGTTGTGCCGTGCTGTGCCGTGCTGTGCCGTGCTGTGCCGTGCTGTGCCGTGCTGTGCCGTGCTGTGCCGTGCTGTGCCGTGCTGTGCCGTGCCGTACTGTGCCGTGCTGTTCCGTGCTGTTCCGTGCCGTGCCGTGCCGTGCCGTGCCGTGCCGTACCGTGCCGTGCCGTGCTTTGCCGTGCTTTGCCGTGCTTTGCCGTGCTTTGCCGTGCTTTGCCGTGCTTTGCCGTGCTTTGCCGTGCTTTGCCGTGCTTTGCCGTGCCGTGCCGTGCTGTGCTGTGCTGTGCCGTGCTTTGCCGTGTTGTGCCGTGTTGTGCCGTGCTGTGCTGTGGTGTGCTGTGATGTGCCGTGCCGTGCTGTGCCGTGCCGTGTGACCATGACCATACTGTGTGGACTACGGGTCGTGTCGCTGAGACTCGGCGGCCAGTGATGGACGACTTCTGACCGTGTCTGACCGTGACGGGCGACTTCTGACCGTGTCTAACCGTGACTGACAATGTCTGACAGGACTGGTGACTTCCGAGGGAGTCTGACGACGTGTGACGGTGTCTGACAGTGTCTGACAGTGTCTGACAGTGTCTGACAGTGTCTGACAGTGTCTGACAGTGTCTGACAGTGTCTGACAGTGTCTGACTGTATCTGATGGTGTCTGACAGTGTCTGACAGTGTCTGACAGTGTCTGACAGTGTCTGACAGTGTCTGATAGTGTCTGACAATGTCTTATAGTGCCTGAGTTCCCGCAGTTGCAGTGCCCGGTGTCGTGCCTGTCTGTCTGACAGTGTTTGACAGTATCTGCGAGTAACTGACGGTGGGTCGCTGGCCGCTGTTGCAGTGCCCGGTTTCGGTCGGAGGATGTCGCTGGAGGGCGGCGTCCACTAGACGCTCGCGCCGCACTTCTCACGGGCGGTCGGGACACCGTAGACTAGTAGCGCTTCCTCAGGAGCAGAGGCGCCACTTGTAGTTTGCTGTCTGATCGCTAGGTGACACTAACGACGCTGCAGTCCGCTGCATATTCCGTGTTTGCGCGGAGGTTGCAGAGGATGTGTGACGTGTGTGCACTGAATGCCATCGCAGCTGTGGTGTTGGTAGGGTCGCCAATCAACGCTCGCCTGGGGGAGGGGTCGCTGAGGACCCCCGTAGTGCAATCTTAGCGCCGGTGGAGCTGCAAGGCATTTCCCTCGCCGCAGCTAGCAATCATGATCTGAGTGTTGTGGTCTGCCACAGGAGGTGCCTGTCGCGGACTGTGGGCTGTGTCCCAGGCTGGGCCAGCGGGCACGCCATACCAATGTGCTCGTATGAGTGTGTGAGTCTCATATACGGCCCCAGCCACGGCCCCACTGATGCACGGAGGGACCGGCCGCGGCCCCACTGATGCACGGAGGGACCGGCCGCGGCCCCACTGATGCACGGAGGGACCGGCCGCGGCCCCACTGATGCACGGAGGGACCGGCCGCGGCCCCACTGATGCACGGAGGGACCGGCCACGGCCCCACTGATTCACGGAGGAACCGGCCACGGCCCCACTGATGCACGGAGGGACCGGCCGTGGCCCCACTGATGCACGGAGTGACCGGACGCGGCCCCAGTGCCCGGTGCGGGGACAGGCCAGGCTCCAACCGCCGGCCGATACGCTGTTTTGTTCGACTGAGCTGAGTAATATATATATATATATATATATATATATATATATATATATATATATATATATATATATATATATATATATATATATATATATATATATATATATATATATATATATATATATATATATATATATATATATATATATATATATATATATATATATATATATATATATATATATATATATATATATATATATATATATATATATATATATATATATATATATATATATATATATATATATATATATATATATATATATATATATATATATATATATATATATATATATATATATATATATATATATATATATATATATATATATATATTATATATATATATATATATATATATATATATATATATATATATATATATATATATATATATATATATATATATATATATATATATATATATATATATATATATATATATATATATATATATATATATATATATATATATATATATATATATATATATATATATATATATATATATATATATATATATATATATATATATATATATATATATATATATATATATATATATATATATATATATATATATATATATATATATATATATATATATATATATATATATATATATATATATATATATAT
>JAXIVJ010000338.1:257500-267437 GCA_036785665.1 Chirona hameri | reverse complement strand
GTTTTATCATGCAGAAATAAATGTCAGGCGACAAATTGGAACTCCTCTCCGAAGCGCAGCAGTGGCCGTGTTAAAACCTACCGGCCCATTTGACAGCAGCAGAATCGAAATGGCTCGCTCAGCTTCCCAGGACGCATCGGTTCTCGATATGGCCACGGACTCGGGGCTGCTGCCCGGCGCCCACCATGGCATGGGGAGATATCACCGAGACGGCGGTGTGAACTGATAGCCCCGGCGCCCACCATGGCATGGTCTGATATCACCGAGAAGGCGGTGTGAACTGATAGCCCCGGCGCCCACCATGGCATGGTCTGATATCACCGAGAAGGCGGTGTGAACTGATAGCCCCGGCGCCCACCATGGCATGGTCTGATATCACCGAGACGGCGGTATGAACTGATAGCCCCGGCGCCCACCATGGCACGGTGAGATATCACCGAGACGGCGGTGTGAACTGATAGCCCCGGCGCCCACCATGGCATCTGATATCACCGAGAAGGCGGTGTGAACTGATAGCCCCGGCGCCCACCATGGCATGGTCTGATATCACCGAGACGGCGGTATGAACTGATAGCCCCGCCGCCCACCATGGCATGGTCTGATATCACCGAGAAGGCGGTGTGAACTGATAGCCCCGGCGCCCACCATGGCATGGTCTGATATCACCGAGAAGGCGGTGTGAACTGATAGCCCCGGCGCCCACCATGGCTCGGTGAGATAACAGCGAGACGGCGGTGTGAACTGATAGCCCCGGCGCCCACCATGACATGGTCTGATATCACCGAGACGGCGGTGTGAACTGATCGCCCCGGCGCCCACCATGGCATGGTCTGATATCACCGAGACGGCGGTGTGAACTGATAGCACCGGCGCCCACCATGGCATGGTCTGATATCACCGAGAAGGCGGTGTGAACTGATAGCACCGGCGCCCACCATGGCATGGTCTGATATCACCGAGACGGCGGTGTGAACTGATAGCCCCGCCGGCGCCCACCATGGCACGGTGAGATAACAGCGAGACGGCGGTGTGAACTGATAGCCCCAGGCCCACCATGGCATGGTCTGATATCACCGAGACGGCGGTGTGAACTGATAGCCCCGGCGCCCACCATGGCACGGTGAGATAACAGCGAGACGGCGGTGTGAACTGATAGCCCCAGGCCCACCATGGCATGGTCTGATATCACCGAGACGGCGGTGTGAACTGATAGCCCCAGGCCCACCATGGCATGGTCTGATATCACCGAGACGGCGGTGTGAACTGATAGCCCCGGCGCCCACCATGGCACGGTGAGATATCACCGAGACGGCGGTGTGAACTGATAGCCCCGGCGCCCACCATGGCATGGTCTGATATCACCGAGACGGCGGTGTGAACTGATAGCCCCGGCGCCCACCATGGCATGGTCTGATATCACCGAGACGGCGGTGTGAACTGATAGCCCCGGCGCCCACCATGGCATGGTCTGATATCACCGAGACGGCGGTGTGAACTGATAGCCCCGGCGCCCACCATGGCATGGTCTGATATCACCGAGAAGGCGGTGTGAACTGATAGCCCCGGCGCCCACCATGGCATGGTCTGATATCACCGAGACGGCGGTGTGAACTGATAGCCCCGGCGCCCACCATGGCATGGTCTGATATCACCGAGACGGCGGTGTGAACTGATAGCCCCGGCGCCCACCATGGCACGGTCTGATAACACCGAGAAGGCGGTGTGAACTGATAGCACCGGCGCCCACCATGGCATGGTCTGATATCACCGAGACGGCGGTGTGAACTGATAGCCCCGGCGCCCACCATGGCACGGTGAGATATCACCGAGAAGGCGGTGTGAACTGATAGCCCCCGGCGCCCACCATGGCATGGTCTGATATCACCGAGACGGCGGTGTGAACTGATAGCACCGGCGCCCACCATGGCATGGTCTGATATCACCGAGAAGGCGGTGTGAACTGATAGCCCCGGCGCCCACCATGGCATGGTCTGATATCACCGAGACGGCGGTGTGAACTGATAGCCCCGGCGCCCACCATGGCATGGTCTGATATCACCGAGACGGCGGTGTGAACTGATAGCCCCGGCGCCCACCATGGCACGGTCTGATAACACCGAGAAGGCGGTGTGAACTGATAGCACCGGCGCCCACCATGGCATGGTCTGATATCACCGAGACGGCGGTGTGAACTGATAGCCCCGGCGCCCACCATGGCACGGTGAGATATCACCGAGAAGGCGGTGTGAACTGATAGCCCCGGCGCCCACCATGGCATGGTCTGATATCACCGAGACGGCGGTGTGAACTGATAGCACCGGCGCCCACCATGGCATGGTCTGATATCACCGAGACGGCGGTGTGAACTGATAGCCCCGGCGCCCACCATGGCACGGTGAGATATCACCGAGAAGGCGGTGTGAACTGATAGCCCCGGCGCCCACCATGGCATGGTCTGATATCACCGAGACGGCGGTGTGAACTGATAGCACCGGCGCCCACCATGGCATGGTCTGATATCACCGAGACGGCGGTGTGAACTGATAGCCCCGGCGCCCACCATGGCACGGTGAGATATCACCGACGGTGTGAACTGATAAGACCAAATACGCCGCTAAGCCTCGGAAGCTTTTGCATTGGATAAATGTGGATCTATTGGGGCTTGTGTTTCTCGGGAGCTTTTGATTAACATATTATTTCTTTGTCACTGGCGTGGCTTTCGTCACAGACGCCGGGTGTTGCGCGACGACGTGTCACGACGACTTGACAAACTGACGACAAAATACGACTAGACACAAGGCAATTCGCGCCTTGGTCCCGCGGTGATATGGTGCGTGACCCATAACAAAGCAGCTTTCTTTCTGTTTGATAATGCTTAGCATAACTTCAAGGCTGGAATTTGTGAAACTTGCACAGCTGCTAGTACTTCTGGCGGCCTGTTTGTTGTATATAGTGCACTGCCGGCCATCTCAGTCGTTTACCGCTCCCGGTGGCGGCTGCCGCGGTCCTACCGAGACCCATCATCGGCATGTTGTCTCTGCTGGAGGCGGCCGTACTGGATCTGTTTTTCTGCCGGCGGCGAAAAATGGCCGCCGGCAATGTCGTGAGGCCGGCTTATCTTTCCAGCCAGATGGCTCTGCGTGCCAGCGTTGCGACGACTGCGGCGCGGCCGCCCGGTCCGAGCGGGCCGAGCGGGCGAGCGGAGCGGTGCCGGGCTGCGCGGGGATTTGGCCGGATCTCTCGGCCTGCAGTTGGACGGGCCGCAGCGGCCGGCCGGTCCCGCACCGGTGAAATAACGGGCCAAATGGCGATGCGGCCAACGACCCTTACCGCAAGATGTTATATAAGTATCATGTATTTATAAAATATCTTTCTGGACAACAGCATCGGCTTTTGTGACTGTTGAAAGAAGAAGGAAGGGGTCGGAGGAGAATGAGAGGGAGAGAGGGAGATAGATTGATATAGTCGATGGGGAATTTCCAAGTGCCTTCCAGCGTCGCTATTGAGACTGAAGACCTTGCAGAAAGTGCGAACTAGATAAATTTAAGGCTGTCTACGGGCGTCTGCCAGTTCCAAGATGTTTATGAGACTGCCTGGAAATGTGGCATGCAGAACTGAGAGCTTTATGATGGAAGCTTCCGTGATGCATGCAACTGCCGTTGTCTCAGGCCGAATGTGGCCGTGTCCCGTTTGATGGCTTACATAACTAGTGTGGCTCGGGGCCAGGCAGAGCCAGCCGCACCAAGTATCGTGCCGGACCCGGGAGTCTGTCCCGTCTGGCCGCTACCCGCCCCTAGTCACGCGGAGTCTGACCCGACCCTGCTGCCAAACGTCCCTAACTAGACGCGCATCACTGGCTGACCAGCAGGAGCTGGACGAAACTCACCAGACAAAGTCAACCCGCGCGCGTTTTTCTTTCGTGTTGAACTGAAATTCACCTTCTACCGGGTAGGACGGGTCTACTTCCCACCAAGTTACAGAGTGCATGCCCTCTGTATCTATAATTGCAACACTCGGCTGCCAGTATCGGCAAACTCGGCACTCGGGCACTCTGTCTTATTCGTTATACATATTCTTGTGGCAATACAGCCCCAGCTCGGACTACGCGACGCGGCGGGCGCGGCTGTCGCGCCGCCTGCTGCCGCAGCGTCGGACTCGCCGCACCACCGAGTGCGTTTCCGTGTCGTGTATCCGGCTGCATGGCCGAAGAAGACGCCTGGGCCGGCGGGCGGGCTGCGGATTTTGCTGCCGGCTCCCGGGAGCGTATTGGGTTATTCAGCGTGCTCTGGTGGCGGCCGGGTGTCTCTCTAATGGAGCGCCGGTGGCGGCGCCGGCTGTCCCGGGTCCCCGGTGCCCGGCACCGCCCCGCACAGCCGATCCGTTGCAAGCCGTGCCGCGGCATAATGAAGTGGCTTGCATCGGACTTCTTGTGCTCTGTTTTTGTGTTGTTTGCTGTTTGAGCTGGCCGGGGATGCTTGATCAATGCTGCCATATGTGCAGACCAGCAGGTGGCCGCCGGACGGGGCTGCGGGTTCAATGCTGCCATATGTGCAGACCAGCAGGTGGCCGGCCGGTGCTGTGGGTTCAATGCTGCCATATGTGCAGACCAGCAGGTGGCGGCCGGCCGGGGCTGCGGGTTCAATGCTGTCATATGTGCAGACCAGCAGGTGGCCGCCGGCCGGGGCTGGACCCTGGCCGGGCCCGTCAGCAGCGGCATTCTGCACCCCTCCCGTCCTCCAGCCGTGTGACAGTCGTGACCTCTGACGTCACTTGGCCGGTGAGGAAGGCCAAGACCACCGCACGCTGGCCGGCCGCCGTTCCCAGCAGACGCTGCACGGTCCCGACCGAGCTGTCCCATTCCAGTCCCACTCCAATCTGCCAGCGCTCTTCCAGAGCCGCACCGGCCCCGTTCCGTCCAACAATAGCCTCGTTATTTGTATTCCAGAGCATCATTGTGAAACAATTACGCCCTTCGGAATGCACATTTGGCGAGATGTGTGCGGCGAAGATCCGGCCACCATGCCGTCCGATTGGCAGTGCTGATCCCGGGATTATCAGGCGGGAAGCCCTGCAAGCCAGGAAGGCTTGGCACAGGCATCTGCATTCCTTGGTTGCCATACTTTCAGCAGTTCTTCCAGCCACCAGCAGCCAGCAGCAGCCACGAGTTATTACATTAAAGGTGAGCTGCGAACGGGCTCCGACCTAGCAACGCGCCTCTGCCGTCATCGGTAATGTATGACCTTACCTGATCTGACCTGTTTCGTGTGTCCGGCAGGGTAGAGTCTGCTGACCTGGCCTGGCCTGACCGGTGCTGTTTGTCTATGTCCGGCAGGGGAGAGCCTGTCGGCCGAGTCGATCCGCAGCGCTCTGCGGACGTTCCGCCGCTGGGGCGTGCTCGACTCGTACGAACAGGACGGCCTGCGTCTCATCTACCTCAGCCGGCAGTACGACGGCGAGCAGCCGCTCGGCCGGCTGGTGGCGCGCATCCTGCCCTTCAAGAAGTGACACCGCCGCCTCCGCCGAGTCGGTCCGGCCGGCACACATGCCACCACGCCGGTCAGCGTTGGAGGGCCAATGACAGACTGGGCGGCCCCGGCTCGGCCGGCCAGGGCGGGCAGTCCCCGGCCCAGCCGAGCGGCAGGCCATAGACACAGTGTTAACAGGCCACCCGACACGCAGTCATCTGCTGCCGGAGGCCTCTTCGCGCTGCCAGATTCCGACGGACGGCGGTGGGTTCGCAGTCGAGTCGCAGTCGTGCAGCCCGGCTCTATGCAAGTCGCATCAGCCGGCGAACGGGTGAATGAAAACAGAGACAACTGTTGCCAAACGTTCTATTCAGATAATCTGCTCAAAGCACAGACTCTAGAGATCTTCGACGGTTCGCCGGACGTTTGGTGTGCAGTGGGAATGGTGAAAGACGTCATAAGACTACAACTATCCAGAGTGTAGTTTATATTTAATTATCTCGTGCACTCGTGCATAGGCTATTATCACCTTGTCTCCACATGTCGGCAATAACCGGCTGTCTTACCTTGGCAGCGCAGTCAGTCATGTATTCAGTCACGTCAGTCATGTATCAGTGCGTGTCTGTGGCACGTCGTGTGCCGAATCTCACGCGTGGCGTGTGAACGGCGAGAGGTTTGTGAGCGCCGGTTGGCCGTAGTTGCCCTCAGCCGGCCGCCGCTCGCGGTGTGTCGGGACAGTGTCGGTGGCCGGGACTAAGTCAGTCCACGGCCGGAGAGTGCGCGGTGACCTGTCAACCGCCGGAGATGGGCCGTCAAACGATGGCCGTCCGTCAACACAGGCTCGCCGACGGAGGGGCGCCGCCGGCATTTGGCGCCTGGGTGCCAAGGTGATGCCCCCGAGATCGAGTCTTTCACCATCAGCCAACGTTGCAATATATGAATGACAGAGTTGGACATGTTTCTGTGAGTGTGTAGAAATGAGTGGTCTGACAGTATATTGGCTTCTAGAGTCTTTTTGTGACACATGTGTGACTGCCTTCATGGCTGGGCGTTTCGGGAGCTGCCAGCTTCTAACGTTGCCGCAACCGTCAAGGGTCACCACTGGTACACTAAGCAAAAGGTCATCCAATGAATAACCAGGTCATTTTTTTCGTACATCAGCATGATCGTACAAAGCAGATGTATGCAAAATAGTTCAATTCTATTTTCGGACAAAATGCCTCGTCGGGGCGCAGCGAACGTTTCAGAGGAATTGCAAACACTGGTACTTACCATCGAGAAGAGTTGTTTTGAGAACAGTGCAAAAATGTATGGTTACTTAGGGTGCCAGTAGACTAAACGATCCAAGAAGTGTGAGCGAACTGGTGAAACGTACTCGCGGTAGCACATCACATGGACCGGGGCAACCTTCTGAGTTTAACCAAGTCCTCGCTTTAACCGGGTCAAGATCTTGACTCCAGCAAAAGTGCATACACCACAGAAACTCTAAGGAACTGATATGAAGCAATTCCCCTATGGAGTTTCAATCCATCCGGCTGTGACTGAGGCTGACAGGCTGACAGGCACTCGCTGCAGCGGCTGGTTTGTGAGGAGATGCGAAGCTGATCCTCAATCTAGTGTGGTGATGAGGCTCATTTCCATCTCGACAGGAGGCTGAACACCCAAAGCTATTGCTGGTAGTTAACAACCGAACGGCGTAGCGCGGCCGTCCCAGTTCCCAGGCACGACGCAACATGCACTGAGCCACTGGCGGATCCAAGGGGGGCAGGGGCAAAAGATCCCCCTATCCCAAGCTCGACAGGGGCGGCAATAGAAATTAGCCCCCCCCCCTCCAATTCGCTGAAACTGGCGATGACAAATGGGTACTGCCTGCGAAAAAATAACTTCCTGCGAAAGAAAGAAATGTTGTTTTTGCCTCGTTCGTGTTTCCTCTATTTGGTATCATTTTGGCAGCAGTAGGGATAGGGAAAGTGGCGCGTCTGACGCTATTTTGGGGTGATTCACAACCAACGTAAGTTATAATTTTACACGCAGCGTCGCAGCCTTTAGTCTCCTGCTGCCTGCTGGGTGGCAGAGGAGCGCGTGAGTGAATTTCCTTACATAGGTAACTATTGTGTGGAATATGTCTACTATTAAGTAGGGTAATTAGGTTCAGTTAAAAAATCCCAATGTTCTTCTTTTTGTAGCTGGGGCATTCCACGACAAATCAACAAAAACAAAGTGCAAAATGACACCGTCATGTCACCGATTATAGCCAAAATTGGCATAAGGGGTAACCTGGGGCGCTAAAGTGAGCTGTGCAAGTTGTATTGCAATGAAAGCAGTGGTTCAGGAGGTATTCCCTCTGGCATTTTTATAAGGTCACGGTGCAGGCCAATCTTTGTCAGCCCATATGACGGGAATTTATGAAGAAATATATATATATATATATATATATATATATATATATATATATATATATATATGTATTATATGTCGTTTGAATGGCAATGAGCTGTTTTATAACATGTTGATTTTTTCATTTTGAAAATTTCCAAATTTAGTACGTTTTCGAAATTGTACAACTTTTTGGATACCTTTTCTCAAACATGTTTTTATAATTTTTAATCATGTTATTCTTACGTGTAAGGGCGTGTCAATTTAGTGAAGAAGAAAAAATTGAAGGATATTTGCCTCCAAATATGTCAAATTTTGTCATTTTACATGCTATTTTATATACAAAAATGTTATTCGCTAATAACTTTTGACTGAATAAAACTGGAATGGTACGGTACACGTCATTTTGCTGTTCTCATCAAGACGAGTTGAATGCTTTGCAGCATGACCTCTTTCTGACATTTGATGACCTTGACCTTAAATTTCAAAGTTAGTATTTTTTCCCCGATTTTGTTTTGGGATACCCAAGCTAAGATAAGTATTTCCTATTTTTTATTTATTGTTAAGTGTAAAGAAGTGTTCAAACAGAAAAAAATAAAATGATGGTTATTTTTCTTCAAATATGGTAAATTTGGGCATTTTATAGGTATGTTCTTTTGTGAAAGATGTTATTAACTTTTGACTGAATAAAGATAAAAAGGTAAAATGGACACCATTTTGCAATTTTCATCAAGACGCGTTGAATGATATGCATCGTTCTATTTAGTGAAGTATGTATGTATGACCTCGTTCTAACATTTGGTGACCTTCACCTAAGTTAATTGTCAAGGTTCAAGGTTAGGTTTCCAATTGTGGCCTATGTGGCGATGTTATATATCTTAAAACTTGTCTTGTTGCGAGGAATTCGATTGTGCTTAAATAACGCCTGATTGTCAATGGCAACATTTAAATTCATTTTCATTTGAATGTCGAATAGCAACTTCATAACTTCCTTCTTGGTATAAAGAAAGCCCGAAAATTTCTCAGTTTGGTTTATAATCATCAACAATCGCGCAATTATTTTAGTACCAATGAATTCCTATCTTCAAGACAAGGTCAAAGATATATAGCATCGCCGTGTAGGTCAAATTTGGAATGGTGACATTGCGCCGTAACCTTGACCTTAGGTCAAGTCATCAAATGTCAGAAAGAAATCAGGCTGCACAGCATTCAACGCGTCGATAACAACAAAATGTCGTTTACCGTGCCCTTCTAGCTTGATTCAGTCAAAAGGTATTTAGCGAATAACTAATTGGTATATCAAAAAGCATGTAAAATGACAAATTTGAGATATTTGGAGGCAAATATCCATCAATTTTATTTTTCACTTGATAGACACGTCCTTACATGTAAGAATAGCATAGCGACAAAAAAAGTTCGCAAAGGGAAAAATGGGGGGTACCTTTTAGGTCATATGGAGGCCCCTGGGGCCCGGAAGGCCCCAGTGAAATTACCCCCCCCCCCCCCATATTGGGAGGCTGGATCCGCCAGTGACTGGACTGTGCGTCATGGGCGATAGGCACTTGTCTAATCGCGGTACAGACACGTGGTACCACGATCGAGCAGTACCAACCAGGGCTGTGCTGGTTGACTGAGCCGGTCAGTCAATGCTAACTCATAATTGCTCAACTCATGTGAGTTACGGGTTGAGTAGACTAGAAGAATATGTCCGTGGAACTCCTCTTAAGCTGAATGTAGGTCGACTTATTCTTAAATGAGTCGAGATGAGTCGCCTCAAATCATCAAATGACTCAAACAATCAGTTCAGGGCTGTGGTCAATAACTGAAACGGTGACACCATAACTGGAATTGTGCTTTATTTAACATGCATCAAGCCCCGCTTTCCCCGCTTTCGACGCTTTCGACGCCCATGCGTACCGGCTGCTGCTGTCATCTGCAGACGTCCATGGAGGACTGCTTTGTTACCTTTGAAATGTCACCTCAGTCACAACTCGTGCTGAAATAGGAACTGCAGAGCTATGCGGCACAGCCTGCATCAGTCGGCCACTTTGAGAGACACCTATGGGCCGGAATTGAAACTACTGAGCTTTGCGGCA